>PNEQ01037049.1:0-17982 GCA_003012365.1 Medauroidea extradentata
ATTCTTATAATGTGGTACTGTATTATTCTGTGCATATATTTAATATATTGTAATGCAGGGATTATAAAACCCAGCCTGTAATCGCCACTGAGATATGACGTCCGGCAACCAAAACAAAGAGCTGCCATTTGCGTTGCGAGTGTTTGAGCTTCTCGTGTGTTCGGTACGTTTGAGATTCTTGTACGGTGTTATTTTAATATTTTGTGCATGTATGAAATTCTAATATATTGCAATGTAGGGATTAAAAGACGCGACGTGTAATCGCCAACAACAACGGAATATTAAGACGTGATTCGAAAGACAGTAACTTCAGCTGGCATGTCTACAAAAACACTCGCTAAATAGTAGGTAAATTCGTCCAGAGAAAAGTGCTATATAAAATTAAAAAAAAGTTTTACCCGACTTTTATTTTAACAGAATTTGTTGGTGAATACTTAATGTTCATGTTGTAGTCCTATATGTAAACATGCTTTTTTCAAGTCGCCGACTCAATAAATTCTTTTTGTAAGAAAAAGTCCATGTTTTTTTTAATCAAGTAAGTGGTTATTATAAAGTCCACGAGAGATTTTGTGCCTGTCAGCTGCAAAAATTTAGGCCTACATATTACCAAAATAAACGACCAGAAGACGTACGCCTGTATATTTCCCGGTCGTTAAAGTGTACCTGTTTAATGATATGTGTTAATCAACAAAATGATTTAAAGCTAATCTGGGCAATTAGGCCTTCCCATGTTTGTTTAATACTTACGCTTTTTATGTGTATATTATTTCCGTTTAGGTTATGGGAGCACAAATTTTGGCTATATAGTGTATAGTCACATGACTATAATAACACTGATATTTCGAAGGCAGGCCCTACAACAAAAGGTAAGTTTGTTTAATAGTCTACAACTGGAAACTTAAACTAGGCCTATACGGCTTTATTATCTGATAGTGTAGAACCAAACTGAAGGTAAAATCGAAAAATTATTGTAATAATACTTGCATGAATTATTATATTTATTATTTCAGTTTAAATATGCTTGCGTGCACTGTCAAAAGCTCTTGCAACTTCAGTTTTGTTGCAACCAAATAAGCTACTATTATTTAATCTTTTTAGATGTCAAGTAGAAAACATAAGTTGCCCATACATGTTTGTTTATTTTTGGTAACGTCATTAAATGTTAAAATTCTGATCATACCTAAGAAAATATACAAAAAATGTTAAATTTTAAATAATTGTAGTAGGCTATCCATTGCTGTAATATGAAATAATTCCATTAACATCGCCCACCTAACACTAGTAAGATTAATGTGAAGATAGTATTGAAAATAAATTATTTGTCTGAGATCTAAAAAAAAATCCAAAGAAAATCACAACACACTTTAGGTGTTATTGCAATCATAATATACCTTAACTGTTGACATGTTTCGGTTGTCAGCTGGAAAGCACACGGTGGTGGAAGGATACATAATGTTTTTGTTTACATTGTCCTACTTTTTTATGATCTGTCAAATAATGGAATTCTTACATGGTATGGACAGTAGAAGAAAACCATTAGAATAATAGCTAGCATAAGAGTTCCTAACTCATCCAAATCCTAATTATAGAAACAGAAAATACACTGCCGTCCTTGTAAATGCATGAAACTGTTACTTTCGCAATTAAAAATGTCAAATTTTTCTTAACAGTCTAGTGTTCATTTTGGTAAGCACTTAGGACACAACCCCAACCTTCCAGAACACGACCTCATTAGCACTGTAAAACTCCCTAGCATGGCCTTAAAAGGAACTTCACTGTTTAACAGTTTTACACTTTAAAAGATATTTCTAATTGGGCACTTTTCTGTTACTTTAGTTAACCTTTAAATCATGTAAACAAACGATACAGCGACAAGTATTATTATGAAAATACTTAATCACCTCACATAAATAAAGTACACATTATTTGTAATACGGCATAAAACCAGTCTTGCGACTGTAAAATTTTCAGAGCAAATAAGTGAGAAGTCAGTCTTGAGCAGGCACAGAGCAAGATACACATACAAATTTGTGTTTTACTACTCGCAAGCTATAATTTGCCATAAAAAAAAAGCTGATACGTTTTTCAATACTACTGCAAAGGTGAAAGCTCAATATTAAATATTTTTTCATTTTTTTTTTGTTGTATTGTTTTACACAATCTGTTGGTTGTATCATTTCGATGACGTTTTAATAAAAGCAAGAAAAGCTGTGAGTTGTTTACAGATAAGTACAGCTGTTTAGCATTTGCTTCAAACTGTGCGTGTTGTCTTGTTATGCATGCTGCACTAGCTTAGGTCCTTGAATATAGTTTACTAAATAACTTATTCACTCGCACATACGCTCTTTTCATATATACTAGAATTCTGCGTTTGTTGGCCAGACTGTCGTGTCGGCACTACGCCTCCACTTCGCAGTTCGAGGAAGGAACGGGTTATCAGCACAACAATCTTCGCACGTATCATGTGTCCCCTTGCTTGCCATTGGACTCACAGTGGAAGAGGCGTCTAACGACCATCCAAGAAAATATACAAATATTAAGCTAGTTTGACGCAATGCCCTTGTCAAGCCAGACAGCCTTAAGTAATTAACCAAATCTATGTAATATTTGTTCATAAAAAAATTAGACTATATAATATAAACAGTTTGGAACAAAACTGTGGAACAGTTTTTTGATATCAACTCTCATTTAGGAAAAAAATTATCGCGAAAGCAGTAGATATGATGGATCAAGGCCATAACAGTGCGTGGTGTATAAATCAAAGTTAAAAGCATTAGTTCAGCATTGTAGGTTTCTCAAAGCCAATTTGCAAAACTTAAAAAAATCCTAGACAAGTTTTTGCCAACTTTTAGAGAAAAACATTTTCTCGACTAACATATACCTGAAGAACAATCTCCGACGCCGAAATATTGCACATTTAACTGCGGCGCAAGAGATCACGCTTTAATAAATGTATCATTCTGGATACATGTTTGCTAATAAAAGTTGGCAAATATAATTATCAAGGATTGCTGTTTTGTAGTTTTTCTATATTAACTTTCAAAAAGCGTAGATCTCAATTGAAGAATTCAGCGCTTATTAATCTACCACGCCCTCTTAAGAGGCCTGCCTAGATAGATTGTGTTTGTGTGTGTGAGGCAGGAGCGGTAAGGTTGCCATTGACCGGCGTATGTAATGTATTATCACTAAAGGTACGTCAATTTCGCGGATTCATCTGGCAGCAGCCTAGACTTGTCAGTCCTATACACCCACTGGCCACAATCGATTATCTATTGGCTTATAACCGTACAAGCAGGTAGCAAGCAGGTAGCAAGCGATAGCACTTCGCATTATTTCTCTATTTACTACTGGCTTGCTGAAGTCAAACTCGTTTCGTAACAGCCGCCAGCAAGTCACAGACATGACAATTAAGTATACATAATTGGCGTTCAACCTGACCTGGAATGTATCTGCGAAATTTACGTACCTATAATTATCACCTCTCCGCGCAAACCACTCAGCTGGCGTGCAGTGCTTTACATTTATCTTTTTTCCTACGGGACTTTTAAGCCGTAAACACATTATTTTATTTGTGGCTAGCATAGCCCAAAGCCTAACGCTTGTTTGTAAAGTTGTGTTTTTCGAATCCGGTTGTTATTTTTTCAGATACGGTAGCCTAGTAAAAACGTTTTTGGCCATTTTTGAGGGGTCCGAAAATTATGTTTCAAATAAGCGTGCCGAATTTTCAAAACTATAGCGACATAGTTTGAAGTGTGTGTTCTTTTCGTAGATATACAAATACAATGCACGTAAAATGAAGGGCTTAGAAGCCAAGGGATATGAGTGAGGTTCAAAACATCTTCCCTTTTCACACTAACAGCATATTTTATGACAGTTGTTTTTGCAAAACTCCACCAATTATAGCCCACGAGACTGTGTCACACATATTTCTCGGCCACACAATTATTAGCTTTACATTTTAACTACCAACATATGCACTAAACTCATGTTTCATGAAAATGCATGTATACCCTTGGGCTTCTGAGCCCTTCAAATAATTCAGTAAAAAAAAAAAAAAGTCGTTGCTCTCTGCAATGCATTTGAAGCGCAGGTAGGGAGGCCCGGAGGCTGACATTACCAGGGAGATATGAACCATCCAGATGACAGATCACCGTCCTATCAGCACGCTGCCCGCTTCAACCGAAGCTCTCGCAAACATGCAACGACGCGTGTAAAATGCGCGACAGCTTGTCCTCGACAACTGACAGTCGAACTGTCGCCGCCCGCCGCGTGCGCGCTGGCCTAGTTAACATGCAACAGGGACTACGCCCAGCTGTGGGCGACAGGTGCGCGCCATTCCTGTTCCGTTGCCTCCCAGCCGAGCGTTACAAACAGTGTCATTGATGGTTCGCTGCACGTTTTGGAAACATAGCTACACGTATTTCAATGTAAACTCTGACTGCAGTGTACTTACAAGCCAGTTTCCCACGAGATTGTAAATACAAATACAGCGCAGATTGATGCGAAACTAATCGAGGGTTGTACAATGCACGGCCGTAACCCATCGGTAGAGATGCTGGTTGGAGATGACGTATATCGCAAAAATGTTTGTGCCAACATACCCTAGAAAGCTCTGTAGTTTCTTGCAACACACATGCATAGCTAATGTACGTCTGACACAACAAAGCTGCATGCAGACAAATAGACATCAAATATTACAATATCGGGATTCTTATTGGCTCAGTCAAATAGGACAATAGCTTCACGTACAAGCGAATGCCAGTAATCTTCTGGTAAGCTGAACGTGCGTCGGAACCCAGCAGTCATGTTCTCTCGCGATAATAAATCATCTCTAACGATTGTTTGTTGGGTTTCGACGCAAGTTCAGCTTATGAAAAGATGACTGGCTTTCTATAGTACGTGGAGCTGCTGGCCTATTTGACTGAGCCAATAAGACTCCCGATATTGTAATATTTGATGCCTGTTATTGGTCAGCAGACAGCTACGTTGTGTCAGACTCATATCAACCAGTCATATAAATTCACAAGAAACTACAATGTTTTCAAGGGTATGTTGCACAAAAATGTTTCACGATATACAGTCATCTCTAGCTACTGTGTGGTTTTACGGGTTCATCAAACCCCGTCCGAAACGTCAAAAGTTTTGCACCGATAACATATTACACTGCAGAACATACAAGCTTTTACAAAATTATAATTATAATGAAACTTAAAACATGTATTGGCTAGATACCCGGAAACATCGCAGGTTCAACGGCCAGCCGGCTAGATTCCACAGTCCTGTGTACAATCTGTCATGAACCACATGTTCATCGTCTACCGCTCCAGTGACAAGTTAGCGCTCCAGTCAGCGAGTGTTTACATTCACATCTCCTACTGGTTTCCAAACCTCATCTAACAGTTTAAATAACTTTGACCCAATCGCAAAAGTAATTAACGTGGACAGGAGTTGGAAAGCTGATGAATTTGCAAAATTTCCGGATATGTATTTATCACCTTAGTTTTCAGGAATGTCAGGCATTGATATCATTATTTGCAAGATGGCAATTTTAGACTCCCACAGAAAACTTTTTCTAGGTACGTATAAGGTAAAATGTACTTGGCACAGACTTACAAGAATGAAATGATAAGATCACCGTTAAATTTATCATAGATACGACGGCTCAACGAAAACACTGCACCGCAGTTTAACGTGTTGCGCCCAGGAGCTATGGGGCACTATATCACAGTGCTTTAGTAGTATAAGTATATATATATATATATATATATATATATATATATATATATATATATATATATATATATGCCTTCGGTACTAGTCGCCAATTTTTACACGTGCATTACCTGATGACTTCAATAAAGCGATGATATTTTCATAACTAAAAAATACTACTGTCTGCGTCGGGCTGACAAGCGAAGAGGAGGTGCACGACGGGAGTCGAACCGAAGACCTCAGGAGTGAAGACAGCGGTGCACTCGGGGGGCTGCGCAGCACACGGCGATTCATCACCACGGCGGACTATTAAGGTTGTACACTGTCACTATTTGAGAGACAGTTGGTTGGGTATATGATTGAACTTTTATTGTGATTTGTAGTGTTTAATTAATTGATGGTAGACACGTTTGTGCTTTAATTGTCAAGGTTAATTAACGTGTCTGTGACACAGAAGTAATTGTGTGCATAACTAATTGTGTTGTGAAAGTTATATTTGATTGCTGTTTTGTTTTTTTGTAAGATTTGTGAGCTAGTAAAACAATAACCTAATTCAACTGTTTTATTTTTAATTATAAGACCTCTATCCCAAAAGAACTCATGGGTATTACCCAAGTGAAAAGTTTTTTGCTCAAACTTGTAACAATACGACTGCATCATAAATATTGTCAGATGTTGAGGATTTATTATGAGTTTATAGCAAGGTAATGTATTTTCCTAGAGCACGACTATGATATATTTTGATGTGTGTTAATAAACAATCTAACAATACCAAAACAGTAATACCAATTTGGCCTCTGAAACCCCTCACTTTACGGCTGTGCTGTCATCCCCCTCCCCCACATATTGCTTAAAAGAACTCATACAGTTTTCAACACAATGCTTTGAAAAAATTCAAGACTGAGTGCAGTCATACAGATATTAAATCGTAATTTTATATTTTTATGAAATATTGTTAGTTTTGTAGACGATACTTGCGAGTACATTTCACTCTTACATCAAATTTTTAAAGCTCTCATAGTTTTCTCATAACGGGGCTTCAAAGTTAAAATTGGCTTGTTACGCTGACATGCAAATAGAGAAAACCAACTGACCTACTTAAACAAAATAATTAATTGAGAACTTACATCCCATGACCTATGCAATAATAATAATAATAATAAAACCGTAACATTTTGAATGTAAAAAAATCGCAAAAGTACAGAAAAAAAAGTTGCAAAGTCAGCAATGTTTTTAAAACACACAATCATTTCGCGGGAATTTTTCAATTGTTTTGTTATTTAGCCCATAGTAGTTTATTTCACGGTGAATTATTTCACGCACGTACGTTAATTGGTTTTCACTATTTGCATGGCAGCAGAACATTCAAATTTTGACTTTGACGCACCGTTACGAGAAAACTAAGCCAACTAAAATTGTTTCGAAGAGGAAACGGAGGTGACGCAAAAATTTAATTGTATCAATATTTATATTTGTACGAGATATGGTTAGTTTTGTAGACATAGCCTACATTGTGACTACTATTTGCAGCAGTGAAAATTTTCTAGCGTTCAAAGTATTTATAAAATGGCATATTCAGGCCGAAATTTGCATAAAATTCTTTTAAACAAGGAAGGAAAACCAATAGACTTACATAAATGAAATAATTTACAGTGAAAAACAATGTCACGGGATACGTCAAGGCATGTAAAAAAAACACTTCATTAAAATTGTTCGTTTAAAAAAAATTTTTTTTTTTAGAAAACATTGATAACTTTTTATTTTAAATAGAGAAATTAAAAAAAAAAAAAATACAAAACATTACGAATGGGATCTTTTTATACATGTCTAGACATAGCACGTGACATTTTTCTCCACTGTGGATTATTTCATTTGTGTAAGTCGTTTTCGTTTCTTGTATAAAACCGTTTTATGCAAATTTCGGCTTTTACAAGCTATTATACAAAATCTATGAAAGCTAGAAAATTTTCATTACAGTGGAAAATAGGCATAATATACGTCTATTAAACAAAACATATCTCGCACAAATGTAAGAATTATTAAAACAATAAAATTTTGTCAGGGAGCCCCCCTCCCCCCTTTAAAGGAGCCCCCCGCCCTCTTAAGGGTGTTCTAGTAGTAATAACACGAACATTTTATATTTTAATGAAACTGTGTTAGTTTTGTTGACGGTAATTGTGCGTAGACTCCTCT
Source organism: Medauroidea extradentata (assembly GCA_003012365.1). Classification (NCBI taxonomy): domain Eukaryota; kingdom Metazoa; phylum Arthropoda; class Insecta; order Phasmatodea; family Phasmatidae; genus Medauroidea; species Medauroidea extradentata. The sequence continues at coordinate 7,906 of PNEQ01037049.1, forward strand.
CTAACGAAACGATTTTAGCTCGCGTAGTTCTCACATAATGATGCGTCTAAATTAAAATCTGCACGTTGCGCTGCCGTGCATATGCTGAATACCTGTTAACTTACTCCAACGAAATAATTAACAGTGAAATAACGTGCCATGGGCTACGTAACCTAACTTTCACAAACCCTCAACATAAAATTTTGAACATTTAAAAAAATAGCTAAAGTACAGGAAAAAAGTAGGAAATTCAGCAATTGTTAAAAATGCAAAAGATTATGAGTTTTACTAATTGGGTAGGTAGCTCACTGCAAGTTATTTCACTGTGAATTATTCCATTTATGTAAAGTCAACTGGTTTCCACTACATATTAGCACTGTAATGTAACGTGCAAAATTTTCAAGCGTCGTTATGATGAGATAACTATGCAAGCTCATATTGTTTCGTAAGAGGAAATTGTACTAACAAATATAGTCTACAAAACTAATACTATTTCGTAAAAATATAAAATGTTGATATTAAACGCACTTGAAGACCCCTTAAGGGTGTTAAAGTGCGATAAAATAATAATTTTGAATTTATTTGAAATAGTGTTAGTTTAGTGGACGATAGTTGTGAGTACAGTTTCCTCTTACGAAATAATTTGAACACTCATAGTTTTCTCATAACGGTGCGTCAAAGTCAAAATTGGCATGTTATGCTGCCATGCAAATAGTGAAAACCAACTAACCCACTTAAACAAAATAATTCACAGTGATATTGCATCCCATGTGCTATGCAATAAAGTATTTAAAATATCATAACGTAATATTTTGAATTTTTAAATAAATCGCAAAAGTACAGGAAAAAAGTAGAAAATTCAGCAGTTTTTTTAAAACACAAAAATAGTTCACGGTGTATTACGTATCCCGTGACATGTTATTTCACTGTGAATTATTTCACTTAACGTCCGTCAATTGGTTTTCACTATTTGCATGGCAGCAGAACATGCCAATTTTGACTTTGACGCACCGTTATGGGATAACTACGCCGACTAAAATTGTTTCGTAAGAGGAAACTGCACTCACAAACCTAGTCTACAGAACTAACACTATTTCGAATAAACATAAAATTATGATTTTATCGCACTGGAACACCCTTAAAGGATACATGCATGTCACTGAGCCGCAATAAAGCAGTACCGAGTAACCAAGGCGAGGAACCACATCACGAGGGGAATGTATGCGCCAAAGAGGCCGAGGGCAACTTCTCGCGAGAATGTCCGGGCAGTGCGATAGTTGCGTCAAACTCTGCACGCAGGTGTGAAGTGTGCGTGACGAACAACCAGCTGCACTACAGAGGTAACTTTGCCCTGAGTCTGTGACCTTCACCTTACCTGCAAGGTTACACGAAGCATTCTACATAAGCGATCTTACGAGTGCGTGGTAGATAAATAAACACTGAAAACATCAATTGATTTCTACGCATTTTTCGAAGCCAATATGGATAAAAACTCAACGACAATCCTAGATAAAGGCATTTGCCAACTTTTTTATGAGTAAGTATTTATCCAGAATTACTAATTCGTTAGGCGCGATGTGTTGCGCCGCAGTTAAATAAATGGACGAGGTTCCGGCGTCAGAGATTGTTCCTCAGAAGTTCGTAACACTGAAAACAATTTTGTTTAAAACGTTGGCTAATACTATTGCCTAGGATTGCTATTGTTTAATTTTCGCAAATTGGCTTCAAGAAACCTACAGTTATAGATTAATGCTTTTAGCGTTAAATTATGTACCATGCAGTCTTACGGCCTCGCTCTTTAATTTTGCAGTGGTTTCGAGAGAAAAAAAAAAAAAGGAAAAAAAATATAAACACAAATTAATACATATATCAAAAATTCATTTTTACAGTTTAAACACTTATATATCATAGTTTGTATCTGAATTTTTCTGTTGCAATCATAACACGGATTTTTAGATTTTTGTCCCTGAAATATCACCAAAATAAGCCAAAATGAAGCAAAATAATTTTTTGCTAGCAAACTGTACGTTATTTTGAAAAATCCTCAGGCTAAATTGTGTATCGTATGACTTATAAACAAGCTTAAATTTTTTTCAACGCATTTTGTTAAAAAATATTTTAAGTTATTTGCAATTGTTTGAAATAAATGAAAGATCATGGCCTTTAAGGCGGCCGCTTACCTCACGTTCAAATGCGTTGCAGCGTGCTCGTAAACAGGTTTCTTCTACGAATATATTCCACGTTAGCCTATTGTGCCAACGTAAGAAAAGTTAGTTTCAAAACGATTGCAAAATTTATACCGAACATGCAGACTAGAAAGCGAGTTAATAAACCCCCATATAAATACATTGTTCATTGTTACCGAACAGACAATAAAGGGGGCCGATAAAAAAAGTGTTAAAGAGCGTTCATTAGGGCAAATTACGCACGGATGTTCCACGAAGCAAATCTGACAGCTTCCCATGCAGACGGACTTCATTCAGTTGAGTGAAAGCGTGTATAAAGCTGTTGATTTTAGAGCAGTTGATAGAAATGGCGGGGGGAAGTATGTATTCCATTTCTTGTCCCATCCGGAAACAAAAGCCTGCAGTAGACGTACACAGTCGCCGAAACAAAAACTCTGTTCGTTAAAGCTCAGTTTCAGTCGCCATATTGAATTTTATTATTTTTCACTTTTTTTTTTTGGAATTCTAAGAAGAAAAATGTTAAATATGCGATTATATCTCAAATTCTATTTACATTTCGCTACAGTACAAACCTTGCGATTTAGCCGTTTACTTACAACGCCGCAATTTGTCGGGTAAATTATGTATATAAAAAAAATTGCCATACAAATTGCGGCGTAATTATCAGCTAAATCGCAAAGTCTGTACTGTAGCGAAATGTAAATAGAATTTGAGATATAATCGCATATTTAACATTTTTCTTTTCAGAATTGCAGAAAAGCGAAAAATAATAACATTCAATATGGCGACTGAAACCTAGCCTTAACAGAAGTCCTCGACTGGCGCATGGACCTCCCGTTTCCCCCGCCTCTTCATTCCGGCGCTGCTCCATACTCACCTCATGTCATCCCTCACCAGCGCTAAAGACCTCGATGTTAGGCGCTGACCAAAATCTCTCACTCACTCACTCTAGTGATATCACAGTCAGCAAGGAAGAGAATGAAAACTTACATACTCTGTTTCATATAATTTTGGATAATTTTGACAGCAACTTAAGGGCAACGATTTTCAGTATTTTGTAATTTGTTGCACAATGCAAGACATTTTTACCTCTAAAATGAACCAGAACTGTCCATCTTAGCATTTTCACTGCAAAGTTTGTCTTCTGTAGTGACACAAATAACAAAATATTACAAATGATTGTCCATAAGTTGCTGTCAGATTTATCCAAACTTATATGAAATGGAGTATATTACTGATCTGACCAGTCAGTAGCTGCCTAAGAGTCAAACGATGTTATGAGTCGACATTTTCCAATATAGCTCTTGCCTGTATGTTTCCGTACCGCAGACGCGGCATCCAGTGCCTGCTGTATAGCGCTTTCAACAAAACTAGACAAATCTGAAGACACACTAGTAAGTTCCCACTGACTGACTATCCGCAGTGTTGCCAGGTGGGCGGGAAGATCACGTAACCGACCGAGTTTCGCGATCAGAGCGTGATAGGGCACCAGATCTTGCTCATGACGTCAGCCGCATCCCCTCATTTCCTCCTCCTCCTAGGCATGTGCCGTTTTTATAGCATTGACAGCTTTGAGTTAGGAGTGCACATGCTGTGAAACACACGTAGCCACTGGTATAGGCAGTTTTTGCGCGGTTGGTACGTCCGCCATATTGCTAGTCGCCCAAAACAGCAGTGACTCAAACTTACTGAACACGATTATCACCTATCACTAGGAAAAGGAAAATTTCGCGAATTCAATTACCTACATCCATTGCCCTATGCATACTCGAGTCGCGTCTATTCGTTCATTGTCTGCTGTTCCACACTGTTGACTTATGGTCGGGGCTTGAGTTTTATGTATATTATATATATATATATATATATATATATATAGAGGACAGTTGATTACAACATGCGGGTCATTGAACGAGCGAAGTTGTCTTGTTCCTAGTTATCACTAGAGACGGGAAAAATTCGCTGGTTCACTGACCTGTTGGCTAGCCTGCAAGAATATATGTAAACTGAAGCAGACAGCAGATCATCATTAGCTGCTTCCTGTTAAACTGATATAGGTCTATATTGGTTACATTTCCGTTGTTGGCTCAGAGACTTCCAGGAGATGTCAAATAAGTCGAAGGCCAATTGCGAAAGTGACTCAAACATACAGTTGTTGGAATTCTAGCTTGTTCCCAAATAATAACGCGAATATTTAAGGTCTCTAGCTATCACACGACGGCACTTTTATGGCAACTTAACTGGCATACCTTCGACCACGAGATCCAACTGACGAGACGAATCTGCACTACGCCTTTCCAATTTTACATACCTTCTCTTTATATATTTATTCATTTTACTGCATATTGTAAACATGATTTGTCTAATATCTTCGTGCGAAATTGTATAAAAAAATCCAAAGGATGCAATAAACTAAACTATGTTGTGTGCTGTGCACAGTCAATATGGTTTCCAATGTTGCCAACACAGATTTTCCTTAATTCGCAATACAATGTTTAATTACAATAAAATATTGACTTCGGTTTCTGGGATGACGTTCGTGTAATACACTGTGCAGATGTTGCGATCGTGTTGCTCAACTCACATAACATGTAGGCTAATGCAGAGTTACAACATCCAATTAACGTAGACAAAGATAAACACAATATATGTATCGTTCGATAGATATTAACTTTATTGATTTTAAACATGCGTGTCAAATGCACCGACTCTTATGGTTGGGACAATATTGTGGGTTACTCGACTCCTCCGTAAATCAATGGTCTAACTCCATGGCTTCATTTGCTTTGCCTTCAAGGTATACGCATAGACATGTAAAATGCGGGTTAATAACTGGGTACACGCTAGATTTCAAAGCCATCGGGTCTGTAATGCGAATTTAATGATCTGTAGGTTAGAATCCATTGTACTATGTATACTCAAGCCCCGTCTATTCGTTCCACTGAGTAGCAGCTAGTGGACAAATAGTCGGGGCTTGAGTATACATAGTACAATAGACTCTAGCCTGCAAGTTATCGAATTCGCGAAATTTGTCAGACCCTACATTTAAGTATTTGATTCCTATGGACCCACATTTCTGTTGAAATGATTTCTGCAACAGTTGAGTTCGAAGACTAACGTGCACATCTGCAGCTCTGCTACATGTTTAGTGATTGGACGTTAAATCTTACACGATTTAACGTTTTACTACTCACAGACGTGCGTTATCGCATTACGATACGTGCAGTCCAATGAGAAATATCTTCCTATAAAGCCGCTGCAAATAACCACGAAGCATAGTGGCGCAAAAATTTTTTTTTTCCAAAAACTACCGGTACCTACACATCCGTAAAATAAAACAATATTTTCATCGCGAACACGCTACAAAAAAGAGACAAAAAAGGGAGTGTGGACAGGTGCGCGTGAAAGCTACTTGTTGGCCTTGGGGTAGCAGTTACTGAAGGGCATTTCAGCATTGTGTCGGCGAGTACAGAGCGGCTACGTGGTGAATGAACTGTGACGTAGATGTGGAGGTTACGCTATACAGCCTCACTAAGGAAGAAAGCCTTAACTCCAAATTTGGGAAATTAATTGAAATATTTAAACAGTTGGTACCAACACACATATTTTCACTTAGTATAAACGGCTTATAACCAGTCGTTGCATGTGTAAAAATTATTAAATTATTCCTCAAACCAAATTTAGCCTACTACTGATAAAAAAAAGATTTAATATTTGTTGTTTGGAAAAAAGATGTCAAAAAACGAATACCAAATAAATTTCAAACGTTTAAATGTCATAAGCCTATTAAAAGTAAAACATTGAAATTATTTACAAAAATTACAGTGTGTTAAGAAACAAAAAACTTTTTGCTCTTCTGTAAAATATGATCTCTTGGAGTTAAGGCTTTCTCCCTTAGTAGGGCAGTATAGTTATACAGGAAAACACTTATTATACAGGATGTTGCAAAATTCCATGTCAATATTCTAGGAAACAATCCTCACGTGTAGAGGAACAAAAAGTGTTATATGAACATAGGTCCAAAAACGCACCGTTTCTGCGCTACAGTTGGCAATACATGACGTATGGTTGACAGCGCGCGGGTAGGATCATGTTGCTGTGGGGCATCATTATAGCAGTACATATCATGTTACTATGCCACACACTATGCCACTATTACACAGACAGTAGGAACAACTGTGACACAGCAACATGATCCCGCCAGCGCGCTATCAACCATACGTCATGTATTGCCAACTGTAGCGCAGAAACGGTGCGTTTTTGGACCTATGTTCATATAACACTTCTTGTTCCTCTACACGTGAGGATTGTTTACCTAGAATATTGACATGGAATTATGCAACACTCTGTATAAGGCACTAACTACTGTACACGACTTCGCTTCGTTTTCAATTTAACACTTATTTTACTCGTGTAAAAGTCCAGTTTAAATCCTTTATATAATCTGAGGTAATTCGTAAATATGCATTTATATTTATAATATCTATTTGAAAACTTAATTTAAGAAAATAAAAAAAATCCTTGAAATAAATGTACGGTAAAAACTTTTCGGCATTTCAAAATGCATATAAAATGATATTAATCCTGATAACAGTATCCCATGCGCTAATTACAGTAAAGTTTTATACAAATAATAAACCACCTAAATGGTGCAAAATTACGTCAACGATCATTATTAAAGTTCTAGAAAAAAATTTGGCTACATTCGCTACCCATATATACCTTATTTTCCTTGTATGGACACATTTTATCAACAAACCTTCGTGGGAGCAAGCACGACGCGCCCAAGTTTCATCCCAAATGGGAAGGGGTAATAGAGGGGGGGGGGGGACGTAGTAATTGCACTTCTAATTGTTCATTTAAGGAGGTAAAAAGGTCACCATTTTAGATAATAGAATTTTGCTTCCATAAAATTACTTTGTCTAATGTATTGGAGTAATTAAATTAAGAACATGGTTTGTTCCTGCATCAATGATGAAATAAAAGGGGGGATATAGGCCTACCATTGCCCCCATCTCTTGCCAACCTTCATAGAGTAGTCGGTTAGGAGCCGGTCTACGTGCGAGAGGTCATGGGTTAGAATGCCGGTCAGGACATGGATGTTATTTGTCCCATCACCTCAATTTACCCTCGTCGGCTCTTAAGGCCCGGGGCTAGGGGGGGGGGGGTTGGTCAGACCATTCGCCTCTCACCAAGGCGATTCTGGTTCGATCCCCGGATTTTCGGATGTGGAACTCGTGCCGGGCGATGTCGCTGGTCGGCCGGTTTTCTCAGGGATCTCCCGTTTCCATCACCCCTTCATTCCGGCGACCTTCCACACTTACCTCATGTCACCCCTCACCGTCGCAAAAGACCACGATGTTAGGCGCTGACCAAAATTTCTCTCTCACTCACTTTTAAGGTTCCACATCATTCGCCAAAATAGAATATTACATGTTCCTCTTTTTGAAATTCTGAGATGAAAAATATAGCATGTACTATTATAGTGTGAAGTCTATTTATCTTGTGCTACAGTACGATCATGGCAGTTGAAATTTAAACATATAATTAGATCGCAATCAATACAGCAAATTAAGATAAGAAACAATTGCAGTGTAACTATAAGTTAAAATTTAACTGGAACGTATGTACTATAGTGCAAGGTAAATCGAATTTTCGCTGTAATAGCACATTTTACATTTTTCTTCATCAAACATTTAAGAACGCGAAAAATTTAAAAAATTCAATATGTCGACTAACGCCAAGCATTTTAAGACCTCGTTGCTTAAGGCTAGGTTTCAGTCGCCATATTGAATTGTATTATTTTTCGCTTTTCTGGAATTCTGAGAATAAAATTTTTAATCAGTGACTATGCCTCAAAGTCTACTTACCTTGAGCTACAGTACAAGCATGGCAATAGAGTAGTAATGTATAGTTGGGTCGCAATTTGTCAGGCAAATTATGAATATAAAAATATTTGCCACACACATTGCAGCGTAATTATATGTTAACAGCTAAATAACAAGGTCTGAACTGTAACGAAATGGAAATATAATTTGAGGTATAATCGCATATTTAACGTTTTTCTTCTTAGAATCCCAAAACAGCGAATAATAATAAAATTCAATATGGTGAGTGAAACCGAGCCTTAAGGCCCTCTTACCCCTCACCATGTTGAGCAAATACTACGTCATGCACGGTGAGTAAATGCACTGCCTATGTTTCAATGAAAGCGTGTAGCTGCACCAGAAACAGAGGCACCTACCTAGCAGGGGCACACCCCCGAGGTAGGAGAGCTGTGCCGGAGGCAGTTTCACTTTCCACGAGCCTCGCCCCAGACTAGCAGTCATCATCCAGTGTTGTTCTCCCTACACACCTCGCCTCCTCTTTTTGTTAGCCGACCACTGCCCTGCCTTGTCCCTGCTTCCGCGTTCCATGTCGCCGAGCACCGGCCCAAGTACATGTCGCTCACCGCATAAGAGGGCGTGGTACACATTTTAACACTATAAGCATTCATCTATAACTGTAGGTTTCTTGAAGCCAATTTGCGAAAATTAAACAACAGCAATCCTACACAATAGTTTCAGCCAACGTTTTAAACAAAGTTGTTTCCAGTGTTACGAACTTCTGAGGCACAATCTCTGAAGCCGGAACCTCGTGCAATTAACTGCGGCGGAAGAGATCACGCGTAACGAATTAGTAATTCTGGATAAATATTTACTCATAAAGTTGGCAAATACCATTATATAGGTTTGTCATAGAGTATTTTATCCATATTGGCTTCGAAAGAAACGTAGAAACCTATTGATGTGTTCAGCGTTTATTTGTCTACCACGCACTTTTTTACGCCAAATATCTTAACTTACTCAACAATATTCATGTTATCGTTTATCTATGAGAAGAATACACGCTTGAAGCTACACTTCTATAGTTAAAAAAAAATTCAATATGCTCGTTAGAAGCTTGATTTTCGGAATTCTCGAAATGACTTAAAAAGTGGTTATTTTTCTGAATCCGTAAACCGTAAAACGTATTCTGGTGTTTACCTCATGTTACCCGAAAAGAAAATTTTACTATCACTGCTTAAGAATTTGCGGTAGATAAATATACGCTGAAAACGTCAATTGATTTCTACACTTTTTTCGAAGCCAATATGGATAAAATACTGAATGACAATCTTAGATAATGGTTTTTGCCAACTTTATGAGTAAATATTTATCTAGAATTACTAATTCGTTACGCGTGATCTCTTACGCCGCAGTTAACTGCATGAGGTTCCGGCGTCATAGATTGTGCCTTGAAAGTTTGTAACACTGGAAACAACTTTGATTTAAACGTTGGCTAAATCTATTGTCTAGGATTGATATTGTTTACTTTCGCAAATTGGCTTCAAGAAACCTACCGTATAGATTAATGCTTTTAGCGTTGAATTATGTACCACGCCCTCTTAAGATGACTGCTCTAGTAGCAAATACAATCATTTTTCAGTTGGCCAACTGTTGGCAGAAGTGACCAACGTTCGCTATTATGATCGTCTACTATTGATGGAATGGTTGTTAATCAGGCCATGTCAGTAAATATGTTTGTAGTTATACTGAAATAATTTTAATGTGGGCAATTTAGTTTAAAACGACTGACATATTTCAGTACACGGGCCACAGGCAGACTTCGCAGACTAATTCACAAGCATTGAGTATAATAAGAATCATTGTGGTACACTTGCGGTTAACGTGTGGGTAGAGACACTGGAAAATCGCGAAAATGTTTAGCATAGTCTCCAATAAACTATAGTATATTAACCGTGACACGTGTGAACAGTTTTGTGGTGAATCACACACGCTGTGTGTTCACGCTGTACAATTATAATTGGGTCTGTTGTAGAGAGACACAATGCTTCATATAAACGAAAGCCAATATAGATACAAAACATTCACTG
>PNEQ01037050.1:0-15365 GCA_003012365.1 Medauroidea extradentata
GCCAGCACTTCTCTGTACGTGCTTCCAAGCAAGAGAACTACGACTAGCCTGCCACATAAATCCTGTTCCAGGAGAAGCAAGCTAATAAGCCACTTGAAATTTAAATAATCCAAACAAAGCAAAATATAAGAAAAGTTTACTTAGAAAAGTTGCTTGAAATTAAATTAGCTTTAAAATGAGTCCAAACACGATATAAATCCAATAAAATTGACACGTAAAATTAAATACTTTTCTCTTGCTTTAAAGTTAAATTTAAAATTAAAAGAAAATTTTAATGTAAATTTCTCTATTCGCATCCCCAATTAATATGTTGGATCCCGCCGTATACATCCTTATACCTGGTTAAGTTGGCCTACTAAATTTGTTATAAACAAAGAAAAAAAATATTAATTAAGACAAAAAAAAATTGAAATTACTGAATGATAAGAGACCAAGTAAGTGCTACGTGCCAGTGCACGTCACAGTAGGGAAACCCAAAGTCTTCCTGTAGCTGCTCATCTCATAAAAAATGACGTCTGCGTAGGTTGTTGAGAATCGTCGTAATTAAGGCCGCAGTAAAAGTTATGATAAAAAGTCTTAATTAAAAGTTGTTATTGATAAACTTGAGTTGAAAATGCACGTTAAAGTAAAGCACAATAACTGTGAATGATTACAGAAATTTTGAACCCTGTCACATGTAAAAGAATGTATTGTTTTAATTTTAGAGAAACGCATATACTTGGAATGGGTAAAGGGATGAGTTTTCATGCTGGAAGAAAATGTTGAAGGCGTCGCAGTGACCAAGTACACGAAATAAAGCTAGGGGGTGTGGCATCAAGAGATGGTATAGCAACCACGGGCAACAAAAGCATGCTTCACACGAAACACTAGCAGTGTGTGCACACTGTTGGCTAACTACTCCTCTCCCTCTACCCTTTAATTTCACAGTCAGAGACACCTCCTCTTCGCAACACCACAATCAGATTGGCTGCTGTGGCCTTCGCAATCCCTTAAACCCACTTCCGTCCCCTCCCCCTGCTTGTATTGTTGTTCTTTACACACACACAATTCTCCTTTCTTCCAAGCTATGCAGTAAACATAAGAGACTGCAGAGCTTGTTTGCTGGCCTGTGCACTGCTAATTATATAAGTACTGTCATTTTGTACATTACACATGTAGTCTATTTTGACACTTATAAAAGCCTTCCCAAATTATTCTATTCACGAATCATGAATTAATGAGCTTCTACTGTATGTTAGGCACCCAACACTGTGTTTTTACTATTAAGAACACTATTCAGTTATAATTAATAAATCCTTGAACTATACTTAAGATGCCAAATGACTTGAACTAGAATTTCAAGAAAATAATTATATACATTTATGTGTATGGATTTACTAAGAATGAGAACAGGGCACTGTACACTAGACCCCCGATTTTACGAATACTGATGATTCTTCTCATCACATTCGTAAAATTAATAGTGGCTTATTTCTCCCGCCCCTACCATATAGTAAAATTTTAAAATTGCATTTTTTTGCAAAGTATGTCTAGTCAGTCCCCTACTTCCGTAGTGTTTTGCGGGAAATTCATTAGAATTAAGTAGAACCGCGATTTAACGAAATGCCATGGGACCCGAAAATGTTTACTCTAAATTGATGTTTCGTTCACTGACTTACCCCCACTCCCAAAAAAAAAAAAAAAGGTTAAATCCTCAGGCATGTTTCGTCGGAATTTAAGGTAAATACAAAAAACTATATTGGCTCAAAACAATAGCAAAACGCATTTACCGCAATAGGTAAGCCACAGCAGTGAAAAGAAGAAAAAAATCGGCGAAAAAACTTCCAGTGGAACGCTTGGCGAGCGTGCGTATGGTAAGTTTGGCTGTCCTTGCGCATGTCATCAACACAGTGAGAAGTGATGACTAACACCGTCAAGCCGTCAATATTTCCATCTCTCCGGCCCGCTCCTCCAACAAAATTAAGGAAAATTCTATGAAAAATAGCAAAAAAAAATTTTTAATGAAAATTAAATTAAAAGTTTGTGAGACAACTGTAAAATAATAGTTAAATATGCGTGCAAGCTGCGGCCATTGTAGCTTGTATGCAGCCGCGCTCGTGAAACAAACTCGTGTTGGTCTGCTTGCAAAAAATGCTTTGCAGTTGAGCATTTTTTAGCATCGGAGAAACAAATTATTTACGTTTACGGTAATAAATTTGTTGTAAAAAGTCTGCATAAATAATATTACGTATTTTTTATAAATCCACTTGTTTTATCACGGGACGCGAGTGTAAATAATCACACTGCACACCACTGCATTCTATTGGTAATAGAATTAATCCATGAGCACGCGGCACTGCAGAACTTTCTAACGGAGACGCAAAGCACTATCTATGAATTAGTTCTTGTGTTGTCCACTTTCCGCGCTGTGGAGACTGGGTACCTAGATGCTCGTTCACTTGCCAGCCGCCAGGATGAAGATCTAGGTGCGCGTTTGTTATGCAACACGTCACTCGCTCGGCCACGCCCACGCGTGCAAATCTCAAAGTCACTCCCACTGCCAAAGTTTTCAACAAATTTTAACGAATTTTTTTTGTTTCTCGATGGATGGTTCAAGCTTTTCTACAGTGAAATAAGTATGTACGGCAGTCGGTGCTAGTATTTTTAAAGGACTTAACTTACAATTAGTATTTGAGTTTATCAAAGTCAATTATTTATTTAATACTTTTTTTTCTTACTTTTTGAAGGGTCCTAAAAATCCTTTCGTTAAATGGCTGTTTTTGTTATTCCCGAGTTCTTTAAATCGGGGCTCTACTGTATGTAAACATAAATTTATATCAGTAGCCAGACATCACGTTGTTGAGCGGTAGATATGACCGACCCTTGTCCCCAAAAATGAGAAAATCGAGATTCAGAGTGTGTTCTCTCGAGCGAATGGCCCAACTTCCGTAGCATTTAACGGAAAAATTAAGCAAGTGATAGTTCAAGTTTAAATTTATATCAATACGCACGATCAAAAGAACACTGCTAAACAATAGTTATGACCGACCCTTGTCCCTAAAAAAAATGAGAAAACCTAGCTCCAGAGTGCCGTCTCGCAATCGAATAGCCCAATTTACGTAGCGTTTAATGGAAAAAGTAGGAATTCATTACTAGCACAATGCACTTGTAAATTATTCATTGAAGAAAGATGGAAAAAGCGGATGTATTTATTAATTGCGCAGTTTTATGTAACTTAACGTCAAAACAATCCCTCGACGATTGATGAATTGTACACGAATGTAGATATAAGTATCATGCAGAGCTAACAGATAGCGCTACTGTATGAACGTTCACAAGATGGAGGATAGATAGCGGCACCGTAGCATATATCGACGCTCAACATTCCAAAAATTCATTTTGTGACGTTGTTACCTAAAATCGTCAAGAATTACATGTATAAGTGGTTTGCAAATAATCACTTTCACAGCCAGTATATTACGTAAAAATTAATTAAGAGTTCCGGGATTACGTAATACATGAACATCTATTTATTTTCCATGTTCAACATACCCATAGTGTAGACAAATGTTTCTACACGTGTATTATAGGCTATTATAGTGAAATTATTGTGAAATGCTTGTTTTACAACACGCAGTAACGCTTTCTTTAAGCAAAAATTTTGCACCAAGTTAATTCTAAAAATAATTTCATGCAATTATTTATAGAGTTTGTGAAAAAATGTAAACACATTCGGCGTGAGGAGAGAGGGATATACGACGTTGGGAAACAACCTAGCAGGAGGCTGTACTATAGTTAAATGAGCATATGCGCAAGCGCTGGAACTGTGTGGTTATAGTACGACCTCAATATAGATCCTAATTGTACGTCGTAGTTGATAGAGACAGGTCGGCCGGCTTGGCACAGGCACCGCAGCCACCGCGCAGTTTTCAAACTGTCACTGCCGTATTTTTAATGGATTTTCACTATTTTTGTTTTATTTTTAATATTGTGACTTACCATGTAATAACTGCAACTCTACAAGTCATATCTTAATGCAGTGAATTAGATAATATATGTTTTAATCATAGTTCATGTAATTCTTTACAATATTATTTTGTCATAGATTTTTACTATTTTTTTAGGGTTCCTGAAATTGTATTCGTAGAATCGCTACCTTCGTTAAATCCAGGATTCGTAAAATCTGGGTCTAGTGTATTATTATTTAAAACCTCAAGTAAGAAATAAAAGAAAAGCTCTCTCCAGTTGCTAAATGTATTTTCAAATATTGTGTAACAATTACAGTCAACAAATAAAGGTTTCAAAACCTAATCAGTTACTAGTGAATTACTATATCAGTTAAACTGTCTGAAGTACAAAAATAAGTTCAGTAAAATTGAAACGGTTTTCTTTTGGGGACCTACACTGAGAAGACTAATAAATGCTATAACCGTAAACAAAATATATTTTTAAAACTCCAAAGGAAAACATCATTTGCAAAAGAAGTATTAGTTTAATTTGAAATAGAATTTTCAAAAATAAAAGTAATACTTTAAATTGAATTGACGAATAAGAAATGGAAAGAAAGATAAGGACAGGTAAAAAAAAAGACTAAAGTGAGTTATGTGGTATACTACATAATTGCTATTTGCCCTCACTGTAAACAAAGCAATATAGCTTATCCTCTGTGACTACCTAGAGACATATTTTTATCTCGGCCTTTCATGAACGACTCATTTTACCTAACGACTACTAGTACTTACTACCTTTATTTTACTAAGCCTACTGGATAACAATCACCTTAAATAAATAAAATTCTTTACTATGACTACATGACAATTGTAGTTCTTGGAGGCGTTCCTCCGCCGCCTGTTGTAGGAAGAACTCCATCTCCTACTGCTGCTCGACCAAGACTCTCGAAAAAACACTCCATACGTGTGCTAATAATGTTAAAAACATTTCCAAAACAGTACATAGGAAAATCTCAACATCTGTTGCGTTAAGAGGTTAGGGACAAGCTCCTTTGAATGACAAGACTAAAACAACCGAGCCATGAAAACAGAATGACCAACTGCAGCCTCAATACATGAGCAGCATGTCTACCAGCTTAACTATGTAATTCACCATCCTGGCCACAAGAAACGTAAACACAGAGAAGTGATGAGAGAGAGAGGGATGGGTTAAAGAGGTGAGAGGGAATAAAGAGGCAGCGTCATCTTCTGAACAAAAGGTGAGGGGAAGAGGCGTGGAACCAGTTGGGGGAGAGAGTAGAGAGTGAAATGAAGGTTGATGGCAATATTCGTCACCTGGCAAGCGCTGCATAAAAATAAAAATACCAACCTCCAGCTGGGCACC
Source organism: Medauroidea extradentata (assembly GCA_003012365.1). Classification (NCBI taxonomy): domain Eukaryota; kingdom Metazoa; phylum Arthropoda; class Insecta; order Phasmatodea; family Phasmatidae; genus Medauroidea; species Medauroidea extradentata. Next base: position 5,314 of record PNEQ01037050.1, read on the forward strand.
CGTGCACACCACTGTCTGAATCAAAAGACTAAACACGTTGCGCAAACAGTGAGTAGGACACTACTTATGATGCAAGTGAACTACTACTTTGAAGATGTACTAAACAGCATCATCAACTTCTATCCACAGCTGTTCTGACATGACGTACGCGCTCACATGTTACACTCACTGTGTTCAGCGTTATGTACCGTGACGGGCCACGAAAAACAGAAATATCTAAAACTTACTGCAGAGCCAAAATTTAGCATCCTGGTCATAAATATTCAAACAAATTAAACTTCAGAACCAAGAGCTGGTCAGCCTAGCATCAATTAAGTGCAGGGTAGCGGATGTGATGTTTTTGCTAAACACAGAAGCCCCAGTGTGTTGCGTTGCCCGGCCACCCAGCTTTAGTCTTTTGCCTTTAGATATTTAAATTGGTAGTTGTTATACAATTGTAAGTTTCAGAAATATTGTTTTAGTAAGACTTAAGTATTTGTTGTTTTAAGTCTAGTGATCGTTTAGAAAAAGTAATTTTGTTAGTTAATTTAAATGTTATAATTTTTCTGAACAGGATATCACCTCTAAAACCCACTCTCTAAATGGAAAACCGCTATTGAGTGTGATAACTTAGTGGAGTATAGTGTATTGAAATGAAGGATTATTATTGTGAGATGACTGCATAAAATGTTGGTTGATTCCTTGACAAGATACGTAACACCCACGTAGCAAATACATATAAAATAAGATGTTTAGCCCTTTTATTCAAAAATAAAATTTATGGCAAATGATTGACGAAAATGTATTAGGTGCTATTCCCTACATTATAAAAAAAAAAAGCATACTAGTGATATACCTCTCCCGACCAGATACAAAACACATTTATATATTTCACAAAACTTAAACATTGATTATACTCCACATAATGTTAAAACAAGTGTTTGCTCAACAAATGTTGTAGCTACGACGGAAAATACAAGTCTCTGATAGATCTCAAGACCTCTAGTTAGGTTTAGGATTTCTTTTTGTCTTTCAAATACACATCTACTACGTTGAAATCAGAATCATTAAACAAAAATATGAGGCATTAATTTCAATGAATTTGTCAAAAGTTCCGAAAATATCGTGCAGTTTGAGTTCATCCTTAAGAAAGAAACATAAACAAAAAAAAAAAAAAACGAATGGCCTGTAACATCTTACGTGCATCCCTCATTGGCTTGAGGCTCACTACAAACAACTAAATATAAAAATAAAAATTATTGGCCGCTTCTCAACTGGCACATACTGGAATATTAAATTATCATCTAAACCCAACTCCCAAGGGTTCCTATCGTTACGTCGGCGGCAGTAAATCAGGCGTCACATCAGGAGGCCTGCAGCATACATCTTATCACGATGGGAGTTTATATAAGAAGAAGGAAAATTGCCACCAATAGCGTCTGTCGAAACAATCGCCGCAGAGAAATAGGAATGTTTTCTTACTTAGAGAAAGAATTACTAAACGTACTGATAGGCATTCCTTAAATTGCATAAACCTCTGAGTATCTCAGCAAACAGGAAAAAAAATCATTAATTACTTAAGGCATAATATGACAAAATCAAAATTAGCAGGTTCATACATAAATAGGAATTTAAATAGGCTTTAAATATGAATTTAGAATTATTCATCCCAAAACATAAACATCAGTAAAATATATATGTTACATAAGTTTTAAAATATAATTTATACTGATAATTACATACATTGCTATTGTAAAATAGAATAAAACAGGCACCAAATGTAACGAATAACAACATCAAATGTAATGAATAAAAAAACCACTTATCTATCTTTTACTTGACTTTATCTGGAACACCTGAAATGTACAGGTAAGTTGTGGTCACTTACCTTTCAGGCTTAACCTACTCATAACAGAATAAACTAACTTTGGTGGTTAGTTCACTAGCCTGGAGACGCGGCCCATACACAACACCACGCCTCCAGAATACCTAAATAAACTTTATACGTAAATAAATACTGAGGCAGGGTGGTACTAGTAAAATAACCTAAACACTAACCTACACCATGATTTTCGATTGCCAGAGCCGTCGTCAATTAACCGACCACGACCGACGCTGACAACACAAACTACAAACATCTAACCACCCCTGCCTAAATAAAACAAATACCCTTCAACCGCAGGCCACTACTAAAACTATACTCAAATTACACTAATCAAACAACTATTGGGAGCGTTTACCAAGAGACCTGCGATAAGCTACCTTGTACTTCCTCAAGGAAGTAAACCTAACCTAAAAACAACTACAGACTAAAGGTCGTAGCTCTGCCTCTACTAATTTGGTAAACCTTCAATAGGTGATAAAGTTACAAAAGACCAAGTAAATGAAAGTGACATTTTTCATTCTGAAAAGAAAAGAGGTACTATTTTTAATTTTTGTCTGTTTATTTACTTTAAAAAAATAAAATTGTAATCAGTCTTATTAGAACAGGTACACTAAATTACTTAAAGATTTTTATAAAACAAGATAATGAAAGGGATTGATTTCTTTGAAACAGTTAATGCCAATTAAAGGCAAGATTAAACTAAAGTTTACATTTCGACTGGTTTAAAACTGTTAATACATAAAGTTAGACCAACATAAATTAGTAATTTGATAGAATACTTAATGTTATGGCATATCCAGCCACTCCCAGGTGAGACGTCCTTTGCCTCGAAATCGAACAAATGGAAATGGACTCCAGCTCTTTTGTCGTGATAAAACAATCTGCGACGTTATGAACTTGACTTATTTTATTGCCCGAGACAGCAATTTCACATTTTACCTTTTATACCGAAACGAAAAATAATTAATTAAATTTTAACCACAGGCGAGCTACGACATTTAGTTACGTAATTTAACTATTGAACTACAGGACTGATTAACTATTAGGCCACCTTTGCGGCCATAGCTCCCGAAACCTACATGGTTAACTCAAAATTCCTCCACGGAGACAAAGTGACAAAGAGTGCCCCCAGAACAACGAAGCTCAGTCCTAATATAAATACTGGCCTGCTGACGTTATGAACACCGCGTAAACGTTTCGCCTTACGGGAGGTTAAAACTTAAAACACACCTAACCTTCCCCAAACGGTGGTGAACAAACACGCAGCGCGACAGTACTGCCAACTGGCAATGACAACTACCCCAGGTGTACCAACCAAACACAGAGTTGAGGACGAGAAAGAAAACAGCAGATGATCGTCACTCGCGCACAGCTGTTTCTAATGTAGGCTATTACGTCACGAAAGCTTGTGTTGTTCGTGCAGTTATAGAGACAATTCAAGCAAACATGTTGGTACAAATACAATGCACGTGGCTGTGGATAACAACCTAGCCTCAGCGCGATTTACTAGCAGATGTACTGTGTCCTTATCGACAAACTGCAGACATTTTTTAACAGTGCGCACGTGTGTGCCAAGGCCCGAATCGCTCTACGTGAAAACAAGATGACCGCATCTTAGCAAGAAAAGCTTTACTATTTATACTATAAATAGGCTCTCGGCCCAACTAAAATCAGTTATGGATCAGAACAAAAAATAAAAACCTTACCTTAATTTTTATGATCGCGACACTATCCATAAGTTTTTTATTTTAATATTTTATTGTAAAATAATGTGTTCATAAGCTTTAAGTTAGAATTATTCTGAGTTCTTAGTTTTTTGGTGACACGTGATTTTAGTATAACTATGTCTTGTGTGGACTTTTCGAAAACAGCATAAATATTCAAGGAATTTTGGACTCTTTGAAATTTTACGAAATATTGAGGTTTTAAGAGTTACTGCAGTTGAAAAGTTCTTGGAATTAATTTTTTAGATATGTACGTAAATAAGTTCAGTCAGCCCGGGCATGATGCCACGGAGGCGTCACCAATATGGGGTCACAGGGGGTACTGCAAGATGTGCTGCCGGCAATGCTTTGTGCCGAAACTTTACTTAATATTTTGATTGTAATAATCATTCAGTAACATAGTGAGGTACTGTACATCATTGTGTTGAGCGGAATTTTTCGGATTTTTGTGTAATTTTGGTTTGTTTAGGTTTATTTAATTTGTATCCAGACCGGTTATTTTATCTCACTAGAATGTTCTAGAACATTTTACCGGAACGGAAGCTGCCATGACATCTTCGGACACCATTGTGGTTACCGAAGCTGGTCACTCTGTTCTGGACGGTCGAGGGAGACAGACGTGTGTCGCATTTTCCGAACTTGGCATGTCGTGAGAGATAAGTTAGCTGCGAGGCTTGGACGAGAGCCATGGGGCCGCGATGGAAGACAGCGGAAAGACTTTCTAGTAGCTTTTATTATTAATTAACATTGATTAATTGATGGGAAGTTAAGGCGATATAGACAGTGTGGCTGGCCCACTATCGTTACAGTCAGAGGTTATGTTTTAGTTCAACACGTGCTAGTTTTCTTTAATTTTTGTTTTGTTTGGTTCAATTAACCTTCTGTTTTATTTTATGTTGATGTGGAAGAGTAAATGTGTGTTAACGATGTAAGCGTGGTTGCGTTACTTTTGAAGAAAAGATAATAAAAATGGGTTGTTGATTGAACCGCGTGTTCTTTGACTATTGTTCAGTATGCGCCCACTCTTCGATACCACGTAGAACTCCAGAGATAAGGGCGTAGCTCACCGCTGAGGCCGGAGCATTGATGAGAATTGATAAGTTTACATATGGACACACACAACGTGAGAGGCCTGTTAATCTCAATAATTTGTGTAAAAGTTGAAACAACATAATATTTAGTTACGTTGAAAACGACGACTTGCTGCGTTGGTAGACTTGTTGCGTCGTAAAACTGCAGTGGTCCTGCTGGTGACTTCAGCAACATGAAGTCCGACAACAGACTATTAGCCAGCTCAAACTTGGACTCTGCACGAACCATGACCAGCTGCCAGACAGCAACGTTTCCAACTTTGGCTCGAAGTGAAGTCACTATAACATATTGTTGCGAGCCGCGACTGTCTGGCTCGGCGGTGTAGTACGATACTGTGGTGGCGGAGCTAGGACACCCCCTTCCCACTCACTCCTCGGCGCCGTGGCTGTTGGGCAGGGCGGCGAAATACAATACAGTGGCGGCAGCGCTAAAAGACCTCCTCGGGTGCCGCATGGATTGTATTACTCCATGATAACCACCTGCACCCAGTATCGGGTAACCGAGAGAAAATATCGTGATCTGGAATGATCCTGTTCCCTCTTTATCTCTCGGGGTGGTGCGTGATTTTGAAGCGACATCTTTCCAGGAGGTTGGAGAACAGAGACCCGCCGAGATAATTCGAGAAGAAGGAGGGTGAGGTATATAAGGGGGAGCTGCAGCAGGAGCGAGAGAGTTTTTGCTGGCAGGTGCCTAGTGTGATCTGAAGTGATAGTGATAAGTATTGGATTGCGACGACTGTTCAAGGGCGTCCAGCGAGTGGGACCGCATCAAGTAGTAGGAAGAAGGTGATTCTAGGCCAGAAAGATTCTTCGTTATTATTTCTTTGGGTCCACCATTGTGAGTGACTAGTAACCTTTCTATAGACAGAGAACTTGTGTAGATGTATTTTTTATCCTTTATGTAAATAGTAGTTATTTCTTCTGTTTGCCATTTATTGTGATAAATCTTTATATAGATTTTTTTGTATATACAGTTGTAAATAAACTAGATTAGCTTTATTTTCTTTATTTTATCAAATACCTCCATCCCCAAACGTACCTAGCCCGCAACTTGTAACAATATTCAGACAGGAATGGGCATATCTCCACAAAACATAACACGATTCTGTACAATAAAACATAACACAATTATGTACAATAAAACATAAGATTTCTAAAATATCTTTAAATTCCATTGACTTAATTAAATAAGAGGGCCAGCTACCAATGCTTAGCGTTTGTGACAAATTAATGGCACCACGTGGAACTGAAGCGTGGCACAGGCCGAAAATAAATTACAAGAGATGATGTTGGCTGATTCACATTGTTAAAAACTAAGTCCCAATCCTCAGGCTGCATGATCACATCAACCAACTAATGAAATCAAAATAAATTACCTTAAATGTGGGTAGACATTAGGTTTTACAACCATGTATGATAATTAATGTGCACTTAGTGATGGAAATAAACTGCCCATCGTCCATAAACCCCATGCTTGACGTGACTGCCTGTACACAAACCAAACGCAGCCGACAGTACTGAACCACCTGGCACGAACTTACAGGATAGAATAGAATCACAATGGCCGTCAAACACCAGTCATGCTTTCTTCGCCACCTCAGCGCCTCTGGCGGCCACATAATGCGCTAAGGTAACTAAATGTAACTAAAAACTAAGACCAAGTATAATTCTAATAAAAAAATATAAACTTTATACTCGATAACCATGTCTTAATATTTCTTTTATGTGTGTGTAGTAGGAATACAGTGGACCATCTTATTTACACTTTTCAAGGGGACAGGGCGAAAAAGTGTAAATAGCGTGAAAGTGTAAATTGAGGAAAATCTTAAAAAAAACTCATTCAGCTTACCTTATTTAGTACTTTTGTTTTCATGTTGCTTAAAAAACTCTCTACAGGTAAAGTCGAAGTGATAGTATTCATACAAGTAATGCATTTATCATATTTTGTCACATAAAATTTGGTATAATGTAAGTTAGCAATATCGGAATTGACTATACTGTTATGGGAAGATTTGTGGCACGTGCACATTCCAAGAGAACATCTTAAAATGTAAGATGTGATTTTTTGAGTGTTTGGTTAATACTGTCAACCATTTTTCCATATTTTGCAATGCTATATTGAATTTAGACAAAACCAGTACACATTTGAACAGGAATGTAAAATTAATGTTTCCACGAACTCGTCACACTTTTCCATGATTACAGTATCAATTTTGGTTTTATCGAAAATGTCAGTTATTTTTTTTCCATTACATTACTGTTACGTAACCATCTAAACACACTGCACTAAAATAGAAATTATTTAAAAACACAACCGTTTATAATAAAACATTTTCAAACACTTTTTGCAAATTTTAGATTAAAGTTACAGTTATTTGCGCTTATAAACAAAGACAAACGAATGCACGTAAAGAGATCAATGTTGCCAACATGAATACAGGGATCAACAGCATTCATGACAATAGCGTTAGCTGCGGCAGATGTCTTACTGCCATATTGAATTTATTTTGCCGTGAGGAAGCATTACACGTGATCGCGGTCATTCTCGTGTGGCTTTGCACGTGATCACCAACTTCACTGTAATGTTTCTTTTTTGTTCTATTTCCAAACAAGTTTAGATGTCCTTTCTTCGTCATCTGTGATTGAAATCCAGTGTTTATATCTTAGAGCATGGATAACTAGAGATAGCTTGGTGCCTTTGTTGTGAAACAGGCATCTAGCGATAGACAAAATATACGAAAACCGCTACAAAATAATTTATGTTGCGATATCCATTTGTAAAGAACTTGAGAAATGAGATTTATAGACTATTGGATCTTTTACAATCAATACACAACAGATTCATTTTTATTCATTCTTTAAATTACTGGAAAACGAAAATGTCAAGACTATGCAAACAGAACATGTAAACAAACACTTATTTTAAACGAAAATGAACGAGAATCAATGGATGCTGGTAATATGCGACAGCGAATCATTCTGCATACGCTTCTTTAAATGTGAGTGATATTTGAATACACTATGCTCACCGCTATTACAACAGCACCCAATCCTACAACCCACCACACTGCTGTGACCCACAAGGAGCAGAGTTGAATAGGTGCAGAAACAGAAATAGGCGCTAAAATTACAAGTGTATCCTCGATATGCTTAATTTAAATGTTGCACCGGTAGCTAGCAGTGAGAACTTCAGGACTACTGAGATTGTCACAGTCTTTTTCACTAAAATAAGCACTAACCGTAGATACTTATTACCTTTGCTAAATTAGTGTGCCAAATACATTTTGAAGTCAAGTCCTAAAAGCTGCAACAAGGAAGGTATAAAGTTCTACTTAACTCTGAGTATTCAAGGCATTCTTGTTCTTGAACAGAAACAAATACTGTAAATAAATTTGACATAGCAAAATCTTCATCATCTCCATTTTTATTGCTATGGTTGGTGGCTTTTACTCTAAAATATTCAGTAAATATTAAAATTTTCCAAATTAATCAGACCAAATTCCATTCTTCCAAAACTCATTATTTCAAACTTGCCACCCTTATTCTCTTTTCATAGAGTACTACCCTGGACATAGAGTAAACATCTAAACAATTACTGCTATACAACATAAGATCAGCTACCTGATCATAATCACCTTAAATCTAAAATACACAGATCTTTAAAATTCACAAACAATTTTACGTCCATAGAATAATAAAATGTCTGCAGACATGAAAATGATATTGCACTTATTACAGAATGCTCCTCCTGCGGAGTGATAACAAATTAGTGTCTTAACAGAATGGTTTGTTACTCAGTCTGCACAACAAACAATTGCATTATCACTCATATAAAAATTTCATTTCAACTAGAGTCCTTTCAATTCCTGAAACAAATTACAAAACATACATAGCACTGGCAAATATTTTTAAAACATATTGTTCAGTTTTTATTAATCACATTCAATACTCAAATGAATATGTTATGTCTCTCTGATAACAAAAGCAATCAATCGTGGGCTTCCACATGCAGCACCATCTAAGTTCAGGAGAAATCGTTGGCTGTAGTGTCAATAGTGATTGCTTATTGATGGTGTGATGCTGCATACACACTCCAACAGTCGAAGTAATGCTTGAGTGATCCATGTCTATGATGTGCTTCTTATCTATGATGTGCTTGTTTCCACGAATCTTTGTTTATGTGGAGGTTAGTCCTTAGTGGTTATTGAAATTCCCATTAAAAGTTTATCATCTCCAATCACAGTAAGGCGACAAACTTGTTGGATTATTAATAAAGGGTTTTAAGCTATCATAGTATTAATATAAGTATTCTCTTTCTTGAAGACGAAGTCAATTACATTGGTGCTAGCTTCTGTGTCTATTTGTTATAATATTTATTCATCAACTGACTGCGTGACACATTTATCATAAACGAAAGCATGTATTTCATAATTTTCGTTATCGCAATATCACTTAGAAAATTATGTTTCCATATTTTAAGTAATTTTACTTCCATTATTATGTTGCTAGAAAAATTAATAGAGGACTGGCAATATCATTTACAAACAAAATCTCATTTAACTGTAATAACATTAAGATATATAACAAACATATTTCCTATTCAGTCTCAATATATTGGGATATTCTCTACGTGAGGTAATCAAAATAAAATTATTTATTTCGTAAACGACAGTTGATCCTGCACTAAACCACATCCTAATAGATACAAGAGAGAACTTTTGATCATCTCATTGTCCCGTGCGTCATGAATACATTTAGAAGAATCAACTTTGTCCTATCTATATCAACGACTTGAAATTCATTTGATGATGCAGCATAACATTATACACACAAATAAACATATTGTCCATACCGTATAAGAATTCCATTATTTGACAGATCATAAAAAAGTAAGGCAATGTAAACAAAACAGTATGTATCCTTCCACCACCATGTGCTTTCCAGCTGACAATCAAAACAAGTCAACAGGTAAGGTATATTGTGATTGCAATAACGTTTAAAGTGTGTTGTGATTTTCTTGAGATTATTTTTTAGATCTCAGACAAATAATTTATTTTCAATACTAGAAGCACATTGATCTTATTAGGGTTATGTGGGCAATGTTAATGGAATTATTTCATATTACATCAATGGATAGCCTACTCTACAGATATTAAGTTAATACAATTATTTAGAATTTAACTTTTTCTTGTATATTTTTCTAAATTTGATCAAAATTGTAACATTTAATGGCGTTACCAGAAATAAACAAACATGTATGGGCAACTTATGTTTTCTACCTGACATCTAAAAAGATTAAATAATAGTAGCTTATTTGGTTACTGCAAACTGAAGTTGCAAGAGCTTATTACAGTGCAAGCAAACATATTTAAA
>PNEQ01037052.1:0-38300 GCA_003012365.1 Medauroidea extradentata
CAGAATCAGAGATGTTAGAACTGGTATACTATAGAAACACGTGCTTTAGAACAGTCGTATAATAGAAACACACATCTAAGAACTGTCATACTTTAGAAACACATAATATAGAACTGGCATTGCTTAGAACATTCTGTCATCTGTGTTTCTGTGGTATGTGTTTCTACCGTGTGTGTTTCTAACATCAGACAGCACCCCAGGCGGCTCGAGGGTTGTTGGCAGGTAGTGCACAAGTTGCCGAGAACTGTGCACTCGTGTGACCGCGCCGCCGTATACTAAGGACCATGAAATATCTGCTGGCTACTAATTCTGTTGTGACCAGTCAGTAATAAGCAGCACTTACATACCAGCGCGTCAGTTGCTGTAGCTTCAATTAGCGCACAACACTATACAACCTCTCCATCTTGTGCCCTCCTTGGCAACAACCTACGAGCCGCCACTGATCAAGTTCATACCTAAAAAAAATATATATATCATAAACTCTTATTTTCACAATTTTTCGGCCAAGAGAGAATTATTTGGATCAGTGAGTGACCTAAGATGGAAGTGCTGAATAACTAAGCAGATTCAAAACGCACATTGAATGCTTTTTCGAGTAAGCTCCCCTATGTCGTACCTTATCGTCCTTTCTTCGGTCAGCCATTCGGAATCACCGAAGGAGCTTATTTATTAATGCCCACAACACACATATTACGCTCTGCTGTGGACTAACGAAAATGTATTGCTTTGTAATTTTTCGTAACAGATAATTTGGTTTTGTTAATGCGGGAAGAAAAACAATTTGTTCGATGCTTATAACATTTCTAAAAAATTAATTGAAATCAGCCGTAAAGCATTCGACGTAATTCCGTTGTGAAACGAGTTAAACGATTGTAATATTTATTTTACCAATTGTTACGTTCTGAACATTTAAGTGCCATTCAAGCAAGGAACTATACATTATTACAACAGCAACGGGTTATATAGTATTTCATATTATTTTTGGTCTAGTGCTTTTCGTTTTTCCATTTCACTGTTTCTGTCGTGATGGGTTAATGATTAATTCGTTTCAACTCCGTGTTTAAGGGGTATGGAAAGGTAGGATGTCGAGCGGGTGACTGGAACACTCAATCGTCAATAAAATCTGAACTACTCATCAAATTTCGATGAGATTTTTTGCCGAGTAGATATTTTATCAGCTGACGTTTATATATAACATTATGAGGTAGTATGCTTTACTTTCGAGTAAAAAATTAAAAACGGCCTTTAGAAAAATAAGGGCTTGAAACCGCAAAATCTACAAAAATTGCAAACTGTAATGTTTATAATTTTTAATGCGATAATGTCTGGACCTCTATAATAACAGAATTTCAAATATACTCGCGTTTTAATTTGAAAATAATTTTACTATCCGAAAATCTCTGCGCGATAGGTTTACGGATGTTAAAGTTATCTTCATATGAAAACGCGAATATTTTTTAAATTCTGTTATTATAGAGGTCCAGACATTTTCGTATTAAAAATTATAAAAATTACAGTTTCCCATTTTTGTAGATTTTGTGGTTTCAAGCCCTTATTTTTCTAAAAACAGTTTTTTTTTATATTTTTCTTGAAAGTAAAGCATACTACCTCATAATGTTATATATAAACGTCAGCTGATAAAATATCTACTCGGCAAAAAATCTCATCGAAATTTGATGAGTAGTTCAGATTTTATTGACGATTGAGTGTTCCAGTCACCCGCTCGACATCCTACCTTTCCATACCACTTAAGTAGCTAACCGTAGCTTTTTGGTAGCTTATGTGAACATTTATAGTGTTCATTCACCATATATTCCATAATTAGGCCTACTTGCTTCCAACATTTTTTTTTATCTCTGTTGAAGTCATTGTGAATGACTCTGAGCTGACAGACGGTTAAAGAAAAGAAAAACTTTATTACTCTTCCTGCAAAGCTTGTATCCACGGAGGTTATATAGACTCCTTTAAATGGCTATTGTACACCGTTGTTTATTTTCAGCAGATAAATTTTTACATTATTTTTGTTGGAAATAAGAACATAATTATCCTAAGAAGTACTACCGTTACAATGAATAACCAAACTAATTTTACATTACCTTTTTTTTTAAATTCCGTTTTTATATCAAGGATTAAACGTAAAAACTGGCAATGTTTCTCAGTCTGGCATTATTCTGCAAGACATTTTTCTTATAATACCTGTTATTATTTTGAAAGAGATAATTTTAAAATTGATCAATTATAGAAGGAATTTATTTAGCAATGATTCACTCGAAGACAAAGTGTGCAGTTTTGGTAGGCGATGAATACCTGAACCGAATAAAGACGAATTGTTAGTATTATTACATCAGTGTTACGAGACACAGAAAGGTCCAGTGTCGAATGCACTTTTAGGACACTCAAAATCTTCACGAGATATGTAAATGAAACAGGAAGTAAAATCATATGTTAATCACTCTCTTAGAACGTAACTTTCACTTCCCTTACTGAACAAACACAAGAGTACTCACATGTTTCTACACGACTTATAATCAGAAGCCGCCCAGCGAAGTAACGCGGGTGCTTGTTACGATATAATAACGAAGTTCCGATTGTTTGATAACGGACTACACGACGGAACAAAAGAATGGTTCAGGATATTCTCAGTGATAGGCGCGCTGGTTTTTTACTTCCGGAATATCCGGTTATACTCTTAACGATAGAAGTGATGGTGTATTTTATACGACTGCAAATATCGTTCCTAACAACATTTCTTCGCTGTAAACTAACTCTTTCTTAAATTTTCTTGGTAGTTTTTGTTGCTATATTGTGACGAACCAGACATGTGATAATTCAACCCACCTCGTCTGAAGTTACGCCTGTTGTCTTTCAAGATTAACTGAGCGGGTGAACCAGAAGACATGGAAGTATAATGTTCTTTGCAGTGGCGTATGTCCTGTGGTGATTGTTGACATTGTCGTGGCTGATGATCGAGGAAGGCCGTATAAAACGTTTTTCAGGGAAGAGATCGTGCGCTTATTCCCGAGTCCCCATCATCGTTTGATGGAGATGTCCTATTAATCTGCATCGCGGTTTTATTAATAAAACTTCCTCCTTGCGATACGCGCCTAGAAGAGAACATTTTTACTGTAGATCTGAAATTAAAGTATATTTATTTCCATCACACTAAACATTTTACCATGTCATTTAACTGATGTCAGAGTAATTTAGGACTGGTGTAATATGATTTCAAACCGAGAGGCCAATTTTCATGCTTTACCAGGGACACGATTTTTTGAATGTTAGCTCTAGGAAATTAAATAGTTTTGTTCGCTTAAAGCAATAAAATTTTTGAAATTCTATAATGGTAAATTCTAATTATCGAAAAATAATGTAAATTCAGGTAGCGATGGTTAACAGCTTTGACTACGCTGAAAATAAAACGAAATCCAGAATCAATACAACGTTGTAAAATACTGAGTCACTCTTTCGTTTCGCGATTTCTTTGCCCCACATTCCTTAGGAGCGTCCGTAAACTGAAATTATTATTAGAAAAATTAAGTCGTTAATAAGCCCGAGTTTATATTATCCGCTGGTATTTTGTCCTTAAGTGGGCGTCCACTGAAAATGTTAATAGTTTAATTGTTTTTATTTGTACGAGATATGGTTTGATTTGAAGGCATATAATGTGACTATTCTTTACTGTAACAACAATTTTTGACTCTCATAGTTTTTGTATTATACCATATTAAAGTCTAAATTTGCAATAAATGGTTTAATGCATTAAAGGAAAACCAACTTACTTACCGAAATGAATAAATCCACACTTAGGAACAGTACCATGAACGATGACACGACATGTTTATAAACCACATTGATATTTTTTTTTGTATTTAAAAGAAATATTGAATTTAAAGTAAAAAAAATACCTGCTTTAAAAATTTTTATAAAAGTACAAAAAAATCAACGTGGTTTACATACATGTGTCACAGTACATGGAACTGTTCTTCGGTATGAATTTCTCCATTTCGGTAAGTAAGTTGGTTTTCCTTTAATGCATCAAACCAATTGTACAAATTTTGACTTTAATATGACTATATAATACAAAAACTATGAAAGCTGAAAAATTTTCGTTGCAGTGAAAAAATAGTTACAATATATGCCTACAAAACGAACCATATATCATACAAATAAAAAATATTAAAACAATTAGAATTTTCAATGAGCTACCCCCTTAAAGTATGTTAAACTTTGTTTATGTACTTGAAAATTGTGTATATTTCGAGCTTTCTTAGCAGGCGAGCTAAATGGTTGGAGAATGCCATTTACATATTGAATCAGAGCTTGATAAGGAAGGTGTTCGCTGTTCATCTGTGCTTGGAGTGGCTTCATTGCTGTTCATATTATAGGTGTTGTGTAGCTATTAGCTTGAAGGGCTGTCGAAAGGTGATGCAACTCTTCCCCTGGGTCAGCACGTTTACAGACGTTTGACCTATTTTACCTTACTGGAGACTACTGATGTCTTATGTGATAGCCGGCGGTGTTTACTACAATGCAGATACGTATTTGTCTGTGTTTGTTTGTATTCGGTAGACATTATTATCGATGTATAGAGGATGATTCAATTACGCGGATTAATCTAGCACCAGCTTAGATTTCTCTGTTCTATACACGCCCTGGCCACGCTCGATTATCTATTGGCTTCTAGCCGTACAAGCGGGTAGTACGTGACAGCCCTACAGATTAGTTCCTTATAAACTATAGTTACAGATTATGGTATATCGCGAAACATTTTAGTTCCAACATACCATTGAAATATACCAAGTGAAGCCATCCAGCTGTAAACTTCTCAAATGTTTTACTTATTGCGTGTCCGAATTGGCAGATTTTGTAGACAAAACTATCATGCGACCGAACTTTGTATCTAAATAGTATGATGTATATTATCGATTTGTATGTAAAGGATACAGACAAACAGGGCAGTCCAAATTTAACGATAAAATGCCACAAAACTAAGAAACTAGCACGGACACGGCGTTAACCTATGTACATTTATTTGCTATTTACACTCCACAATTTTTGTTTGAACGTGTTATATGCCTTACGAATTTAACAATTATTATTTCATACTTAATCGTGAATACGAGCAGTAAAAGCATGACCAACTTATTTTGTATGCGACAATTATATTTACTGAAGTAGGCCTAACCTTGAAAGCAACATGCATGTTACTTTTTCAGTGAGCGGTTCATATTTAATGCTGGCTAAGTTGCAAAATACGTACCCTGCTTTACACGCATAGTATGCGCGTGTAACGTGAAACTCGTTATCCATTTCTTCACTAGAAAAATACACCGTTCTGTCGCACTAATTTTTCTTTTGTTGTGGGTAACAATACGTCTTCATAAAAACAGCACCATCACTTCTGGTTGTCCACACATCTTTGTAACACGATGATACAAACAAACAGTAGCCTTCTTTGGAAAGCCTGCAACTTGTCAAATTCCCTACAAAACTAAAACCACTACTCATGTAAAAAGTTTTAAGTAATTCAATGATTTCTTCCATACTAACTCTTTCAATATGCTGCTTCGTCCATTTCAAAACACGTTTGTTTACGTTCGTGTTTCCCACAGTTACTAGTAGCGCCTCTGGCGAGTCTCGCCGTAATTACTAGGCTCCGCCTCTTTTCAAGTCGTCCATTCACGATAAATGTTTGTTACTGCCCCACGTAACGTCAACTAACTACATTTACAACGCAACCGTCTTGCACAGAGCAGGGTCCTCCATCACAAGTTCTTTACAGAAGTAACCGAGTTGATAGCACAGTTTTAAAACACAGGACTTGCATTCGGAAGAATACGGGTAGGATTCCGGGTCCGCCATCCATATTTAGGTTTTCAATGGTTTCCGTACATCTCTACAGGCGAATATTGCTGAGGTTTCTCAATATATGAAATAGTCGATTTCTTCCCTTCTGCCTGTCACAGACACTAGTTCCGTCTCACTCTCAGCGAGACGATAAACACTACCTATAGGCAGTGGCGGCTCGTGGGTTGATGCCATATGGGGGCTGCATATGGTCGGAACTGTACACTCTTGATGACCAACGAGCATGAAATATTTGCCGGCTACTAGATGTTTTGTGACCACTCAGTAGTAAGGGGCACCTGCACATCAGCGTGTCTGTGGCTGTAGAGTCAACCAGCGCACAACCCTGTACAGCTCTTGGCAACTGCAGCCCTACCTCGTAACAACCCACGAGCCGCCACTGCCTATAGGAAGGGCCACGATTTTGTCGCGAAAATATTTTTGCCTCACCTTGTTTCAGTGTCTCGCGAGATCACATCGGCAGCTGTGCTTCATTGTTATTGGCAGTGCGTCTTTGTTCAGACATGTTTCTCATTTAACTGTACCAATCATAGTAAGATTATTGTGACTCCGTACGTCTGTAATTTGCCAAGGTGACTGAGTGTAAGATCATCAAATCACAGACGGTGTAGCAGAGCTGTAGATGTGCATATGACGCAATGAAACCAAATGTTGCAAAAATCTTTTCGCCATAAATTTGTGGCTCTACCTATACGCAATTCTGAATAAGGTATGCTCTCAAAAACGCCCTGCTAAATTTATATTTTCAGCCAATTCGTATCTTTCCGCGCGTAAAAACTAACGACGGGAAATGTCTAACCTTTCTGGACACGTCACTTGACATTTGTGCGCGTAAGATAAAATTAAGCGTTCTGTAGAAACCTATATACTTTGACAAAAAAAAAGTTTATTAATGATACAATATACAAATATGTCAATTTCTGCTGATTTAATTTCTGTGTTGCTGTATTTAAAAAGAGAAATACACGGAACTACATCCAGCAGTACGCTGTCAACCATACAAGTTGTAATGTAACTAGACGTTGTTGTTATGTTGAATTATATGCAATAAAGTCTAGTTATATTTTTCAAAGGTCAAACGTTTAGTGCTCACTTTATCCCGAACGACCTGTACGTATCAATTCTTGAACTGGTCATTCGCGAATCGGCTATACGTTTACCGCCGGCTACGTGTCTTTGCAGGGAGTGTCATATAAACGGTGGTTAAGTCACTGGGGAGAAACATACCTGCCCAGTTCGCATTGTTCTACGCAGATGAAACATAGGTGCAGTTCTGTGAAGTATAGCTCGTTGACGAACTATGACGTGAGTGTTGACAAATCTCCAAGAACTGGTTCGTTTCACGCTCGCCTGCCCAACGTAGGCATACCACACCATGAATAACTAGCACACCTGAAAGTAAGTTACTATACTCAAGAATTTCCGTGTGAAATTTACTAAAGCATGTGTAAAAATATTACACATTGATGGCTTAAAGCACAAATATTGTATGTCCATTTTTAGAAACTGTAAAATAATATTTAATATTGTTCTAACAACTACCAGTTACAAATTATACTATATGTATTATTTTTCCCATGGTTTTATCTAAATATACATTATAAGTGAGTTACTTATGCTAGGAAGTTAAAACTTTTTAAAATAAATATTAGATGATTTGCATGGGCATACAATATATGTGCTTTAAGCCATCGACATAAATACTACATGGAGGCCAGAAGTCCTGTTACTCCTCCTACAACAACCAACATTTACACATAAACTTAAATAAATAAAATGAACAAGAGTCTTTAGAGGGTTTTCTTGAGATATAACATCACTTGTCCAAACGATCTGTCTGTGCACCGTCATTCTCATGGCAAGGTATAATATGCCTCCGTGTGACATTTTTCGGTGTAATACGAGTAAAATCTTGACCAACAACAGATTTTAGTTCGCCACTGGTGTTGTAACTGTTTTGTGAAACGATACCATTTATGAACTCATGTTCGAATTATCAGATGTGTTGAGGTCTTGGCTCATGCATTCAACAACTTGCAAGAACACGTAATTGCAATTATCAGCGATCGTTTATTTCACATATTCTGACATATATAGTAAAACGAACGTCTATATAAGGGTAACGGAACTTTATGGCACCCTTGTACGTGTATTACGGAACTTACAGCACATTTCCTTTAAACCGAGCTGTGAAGAAGCTCCCGATTCTCGCATGTTGTTCGCCAGCGAGTGTTATTGGTGAATTAAATTCACTGTCACCTTTCAATTCCGCTACAGCTCTGTCCTTACCTCACGTCTGACTAACGATCGATAGACTCCTAGTTACCAAGTACTCATCAAAACCTCTCTTATTAACTTGCTGTCGTACTTTACGTGAAAAAATAAAAAAACATTATATTATTATTACTATCACCATCATCATTAAAACATCTAGTGGATGTACAGAAAATTAAAATTATTTGAATAAAGGAAAAACGCCTATATTGTTTTCAGGATTCAGAAGAAATAATCAATTGCATTAGTTTAGATGGATAAACGTTAAATAACTATTTATTGACTTAGTATTGATATAAATACATACTTGTAATTGACTGGCATACAGTACAGACTATTACAAAAATGTGAATCATGTCACAGGCTTCTAAAATCCTGATGGCGAAATCCACGTCCCTGACCACGGGGTTTCATACAGAGTAAAAGTGATCTGAAATCATTTATGTTGAAGAAGACAGGAGACAACTTGTTGCGACGATGCTTAAATCACGTGGAGACAGGTTGTAAATTGGTTTACGGACGTCATCAGCCTTGTTGGCTTGAGCCAAAATACGTTGGGGAATAGTCACAGCTGATGCAATTTGGGCTACACATCCACATCTCTTGGCTGAGTAACATTCTAAGTTCGCTAAAAAAAACTGACTTCAATTCTTTATAAATGTAAAACATGTAGGTAGAGTCGTGAAAATTTTGCGTTGTTATTTGACAACAGGTTAGAATTCACTGGCCTATGCTCACCCAAGCACATTTCGTGTCGTTTTTGGCTCCTGTTCTTTTGTACCTTTGTATGTCCGCATTACAGTATAGTGGGCATTCTACATGTGCCCTTCTGTAATTAGTTGAAAAAGTCCTTCCGGTGCGCCACACCAACCCAGTCTGCTGTCAGATAATACCGCAGAATTTTCATTTCTCTATACAAAGACAAAGTCCTTGTCACACCCTTGTGAGAGATATCCAAACAAAATAGATTGAAATCGGCTGCAGTAGAAGGAAGGCGTCTGTAATCGAGACCAGCACGTACAGAAGTAATGTAGAGGTGACAGAGTTTTTTTTTGTAGACGACAGGTGGATCCCACACGCATTATGGGCCATACACAAGTTCATACTCACACATCCATTAATGACCTTTGACATTGCTTTCCGCACGTTACCAATTACAAAACATGGCCGTTATACCGGTGTTATTACTTAATTTTTATTCAAACAGCATGTATATTGTCCAATTATCCTGCTCAATTGCTGTCATTCCGATGTGGAAGAAATTTGTGAATGCATCTAGCAGTATGGTATAGTATTTCTCAATCCTGTACACACACTGGACTCAATGAATTACCCATAGGTTTCTAAACGTACAAGCAGGTAGTACGTGGTAGACCACAAATCATTCCCTTATCTATTACTGGCTTGAAGACGTCGAAGGCTTGTCAAAAAGCCGTCATTCACTCGCAGAACTGAATGTGAAGTGTACGTTCCTGGCGTACAATCCAACTTAAGTAAATATGTTAAACTCAAGTGTTTCTAGTTATTACTCGTGTAATAAAAAGTAACCATCAAAAATTTACTATATGTACATTCATACTAAACTGCTTGATAATAACTGTCCACCCACAACACGACCTCAGTCAGGTTCTTGTTGCTTTGAAAGTACGGAATATTCCTCACCTAACGAGTTCTATAGCCAAATAACAAATGTAACATAGTGCATAAGCAATAACAGACATGTTTGGCTGGTGAGCGATGACTTCTTACGACTTCTACGATGATCTTATTACGTCCGGTCATTCAAGGAGTCGTGGAAATACTTCAGGTAAATCTGTTACTCTTAGCACTTATTCGCATTAACATAACAAATACAATTGAAATCCCACATCAAGCATATTACTCTTAAGGGCGCCGCCTGCCCACGCGAGAGAGGCTCAAAAGCGACGGAGCAGTAAGGTCGACCTTGAAGCGCGCAACAAATGCCGCGTCGCCTCAACGAGCCAAGCGCTGAACTAGCGTGTAAGGTTCCCGTCGAACGGTTTTTACTATGGGACATTAAGCGGTGACCATATAATTTTGCTGGTGGAAAGTCTGCAACTAAGTTCAGTGCAGGTCGCAATCTGAGTTTCACATACATCCGGTTAGTACATTTTGAAATACGGAAGTCTGAAAAGGCCGTTTTTAGCTATGTTGGAGGGCTTAGAAACAGTGTTTTTAATGAGCGTGGCGTCTTAACAATGAGGTTCCGACCTTGTCTGAAGTGTGTTTTCTTTTCTTACGTTGGCACAGTGTACGCACGTGAAATATTTTCGTAGAAAAAAACCTGTTTACGAACACACTGCAATGCATTTGAAGCGTGGGGTAGGCGGCCGCGCGTTTCAGATAATGTGTTGCAGTGTGTTCGTGAATGAGTTTTTAAGAAACTATTCCTTGTGTGTCTTTCTTACCAGTGTATACGAATGAAAGCTATTCAGGCAAGTACGGCATATCGTTGCTAAGCAGTGGCGTGTGGTGAGGAATTACAAGGAAAGCTGGTGTTTTCTCAGTACTGTACAATCCCGGTGCACGTAGTAAGAACTAACAAATAGGTCTAACAGAACGAAATATGCTGCAATTCACGTGTTAGTTACAAGGCACCCGCTACACACTTGGTGTGACGTCTGTTCCACAACTACGTCTGAGAGGCTGACGTGTACACGAGGACGTAAACAGGTACAGTTCACAACAAATGCTGCTTACCTTGCAACACCTTCACCACACGCCACTTTGGCTTAGGCACCTTGATTAAATAAACCGTTTCTAAGCCTTCGAACATATAGGCAGCTAAAAGCAGCAGTTCCATATGAACTTAGTTCAAAATGTACTAACAGGATGTCTGCGAATCTCAGATAGAAACATTCACTGAACCTTGCAACAGACTTTCCATTAGTAAAACTATATGGTCACCGCTTGAAGTCCCATAGTAAGAATTTGATCGGTTAAAATCTTGCAGACTAGTTCAGCGCTTGGCTTATTTCGGCGATGTGGCATTTGATGCGAGCTTCAAGATCGCCCTTATACTTCGTCACTGCAGAGCCTCTAGGTGCAAGTAGGTGGCAGCCGTAAGGGCTGAGGTAGGTTAGAGCACTCGTCTCACACCAGGTCGATCTGGGTTCGATTACCGGCGGGGTCGACCCAGACAGGTCGCCGGTGGGCTTTCTCGAGATAGCCCCGTTAACCTCCTCTCTTCTCATTCCAACACTTCTTAGTATCATCTTTTACTGTTTGACATACACCGAGAGGCTCTTATTTTTCCTCACTACGCGTTTTTTTATTGTTACTTGACGTACTCTCAGTTAAATTGGCGTCGAGGAAGGAAAATGAGTTAGTTCCAGAACGGGCTTAATCGCAAGTCTAGCGCTTATATTAAAGATGACCGGAATCAGTATATTTTCTTTGTTTGAGGGCTAAATTATCAGTCTGTGTAACAGAAACACACTTGTGTGTTTCCAAGAAATAAACCCGTCACTTAACGGGGGTATGGATCTCGGTCACTAGGTCTACGATCACTACCTAGGGTATGAAATGAGCAGAAGAAGCAGCTCGGCAGGAGGGACGACGACGGATGATCGAGGTCTGTCCTCGAAGGAGACTGTACCTCGGCAGTGACGTCAGCAGTGCACGCGAGGTCTTCCCCTCCTCTTCTCCCAACACCAGGTCGCGGGCAGACACTCTGCGCGCTGGGCGGACCAGTCCAGGGACAATCAACAGCCATTCAATGTAAATGTCGTCGGGACGACCCCCCTACCCTTCCCACACCTGGATGCTGCGCTTCTTGGAGCCCGCGTGCCTTACCCCTGCCGTCCAGACACTCCCTCGAGGATCTACGTCGCGCACCTCGCCCTTCTGCAAGTGTGGTCAGCCAACCTCCTGGACGTCCTCACTGGCCTCGGGTCACTAGTAACGTAAGTGGGCTTTACATCTCGTCGACAGCGAGGTCAATCGAGACGGTGACACACAACTTGGTACAATGACAGGAGTTATGACTTATGAGCGAGAGGAGTCGGTAATAACATTTTGTTATAAGAACCATTCCAGCATTCACCTGGAGAGATTTTGGGAAACCATGGAAAACCGAGATCAGGATGGCCGGAACCGGTTATCGAACCCGGGTAGTTCCGAATGTGAATCCGACGTGTTACGGTTGCGTCACCTCGCTCGGTTCGGGTCACTAGTCAGGATTGCATATGGGTCGGGACAGATCGACCTGGTACTTCGTGCCAGATACACAGGTACTCTACATCAGTAGAGTATTAAAGTATCACTTACTGTCCGTATCGTTTTACCTTTTGTCAATGATTAACATTTTCTAATCCTAAATTAAATGCGTTGTTGAGTATAAGCCATTGTTAGCGACTGCTGCTGAGTCGTAGAAAACATAGAGTTAAATGGACGGACTAAGGACAAGAAAATGAAGAAACGAACAAACAACCCAAGCAAGCCAGAATGGCTGTAGTCAACAAACATACAAATAATTTATGTAACTGTGGGTTTTCAGCAACATTAGTTAGCAATGGTGCATATCCTACAAAACACTTCGGTTTGTCAAACATTCGCATTGACAAAATCATTCAAAGATCACATTGTCTGATCCATTTAACTCATACAAGCAGGCTTTCTACATAAAAAACTCATTCACATAAAAAACACCAAACAAGTGTACCAAAGTAATAATACTTAGTCGTCACTGCCAATAAAACAACGTGAACGACGCATGTTTTAGTATATCCGTTTTATACAGTTTCGAACCCACACTTTTATTTCTTCACACACCACATAGTAAAACAAACAAAATCAATAACTCGGTGAGTACATACCTGATAACACGCACGGACTAGCAAATCACGAGTTCAACGGTGCGACTTTACATATTATATTAATTCGCCAGGGTAGTCAGATGCTTAAATGATCAGATACCGTCAGTTGAGGTGAAATTGTCGAATGCGGTGGAGTTTAACAATAAAAAAAAAACTCAAAAATTAAAATAAAATTAAAAACACGCCTAGAAAGAAGTAATTTTATTCCTTTACAAGAACATTAAATGGCTGATCAGCCATCAATAGGGGCACTGTAAAATCACAAAATTATTTAATGATAACATAGTCTCCAATAAACTATAGTATCTTGATCCTACTAATATTGGATGATAAAATTCGTGACACGTGTGAACACTTATGGGGTAAATCACTGACGTTCTGTGTTAAAGCTGTTCATTTATAACTGGGCATGTTGAAGAGAGAAATAGTGTTCCAAATAAACTATAGCCAATAACAATACTAAATATTCAGTGTTATACACTGCACGTTGGAGCCTAGCAAACAGTCAACTTTTGCCGCGATTTTACAGCGTACCTAAGCTATAAGATACAATGCAAAATATGCGATAAACATTGTGTTACACATGTCCAAATGTTGCGGTCAACTTCACCCCAGTTGAAGGTACTTCGTATTAGATACAGCTATGTATCAGGTAGACCTACAGGTTGGTCCAGGCACACTAAAGAGCTGTAGCCATCCACATCTAGGCGGGAGGAACTACTGAGGAAAGACTGGCCGCCGACATACGCTAATTTCCCAAGGTTGCCACCGGCGCAACTCGCAACCTGCAAGCCGATTATCTCCACTTGAGGCAATGACGCGAAAAATAAAAGTCGTACCATTGTTCGCACTTGCAGATCGCGCGTGCGAACAGTGGTCCTAGGCGAGGTTAACATGTCTTCAGTACAGTTGACGTCACTTCGCTTTCGCAACAAGATTCGTCTGCTTGCTGTCTACTTCATGTTACGTACGAATTATGATTAGATATCAGACATTTTTGCGAAAACTATTTTGCACCTGTTTGTTTCAATGACTTAAGGGGCTCTCTAGATAGACTGCGTTTGTGTGTGAGGCAGGCGTGGTAATGTTGCGGCTAGCCGACATATGAAATATGGCCTCTCCGCGCAAGTCACTCAGCTGACTTGTAGTGCATTGCTATTATTCTTTTTCTATGGAACTTTTAAGCTGTTACCACATGATTTTATTTGTGGACAGCGTAGTTCAAAGTCTAACGCTTGTTTCTATAGTTAAGTTTTTCTAATCCGGTTATTTTTCCGGGTACGGCAGTCTTGAAAAGCCATATTTTATTTTTTTGTCATTTTGAGGGGTCCGAAAATGATGTTCCTTACAAACGTGCTGAATATTTAAAACCATAGAGATATAGTTTGATGTGTGTGTTCTTTTCGTAGATATACAAATATAACGCGCGTTACATAGTTTCCTCAAAAAGAGAATATTCGTAACTCGATGCAACGCATTTGAAGCGTAGGTAGGGACGCTGCACTTCTGTAGTTCTGCTTCATGGCCAGTGTTCTCAACTCTCTGCGTCTTCAGAGTCTGCCTACAAATCACATACATGTGGTGTCGCAATAGCTTTGCTCGCATTGGCATAGCCAAATGACAGATGTCTCTGCAAAAATACTCACTGCCAACAAAGATGCATGTGTCCATGTAAAGCATAGAAACCAGCTGCATGGTGCACAACTATTTTCTCGAAAATTTCCAGCTTCTACATAAAATAAAGGTATTTCTCATTTTAAAACTTTTTTTGCGTGGGAAATATGAAAACAAAGCAATGCATGACAAATCCTGACCTTCGGGCCATTTGACTGCAAAGAATATTTCTCACTCCCCAAAGGTGGCCGCTTTGGTAAACGTATTTTGCGAGTTGGAGGACTAGAAGTTGCAAAGTGCTTAGGGGCAATACAGCCCCTGCATCATTTCTCACTCAGGCCTCTAGGCGCAAGTCGCTGAACTTGTATGCAGTATTCTTGCCAGTAGCGCATCTCTATGAAACAGTCAACGGTGGCCATATCATGTTATGATGTAATATTAAATATAAAGTTTATTACATACGCCGGTTCCTTAAAAATACACAGCATATGATATTCATAATTAGCGGTACGTAAATTTCGCAGATACATTCCAGGTCAGGTTGAACGCCAATTATGTATACTTCATTGTCATGTCAGCGACTTGCTGGCGGCTGTTGCGAAACGCGTTTGACTACTGCAAGCCAGTAGTAAATAAGGAAATAATGCGAAGTGCTATCGCTTGCTACCTGCTGGTACGGTTATAAGCCAATAGATATTCGATTGTGGCCAGTGGATGTATAGGACTGACAAGTCTAGGCTGCTGCCAGATGAATTCGCGAAATCGACGTACCTCTAGCCATAATACAAAAACCGCCAAAATTTATATTTCCCACATTTTCGGCCGCGAGATTATAAGCTTATAGGAGTAACGGAGTCTTTAATTTTGTTTACACACGTGTACGTTCTTTCATTGTCACCCCTGGGCACACACCACTCACGCACACTAACCAGTTGTCAAGTGATCTTCTATTGGCCGAAGCTCTAACTGGATTGGCGGCCACCTCAATGAAATATTTAAAATTCGAGAAGTGGAATTGTAAGATACGAAGAAAGAAAGTAAGTGGGCTTCACGTCTCGTCGACAGCGAGGTCATTAGATAAGGTGACACACAACTTGATACAATGACAGGAGCTAGGAGAGGAGTCGGCCATGGCCTTTGTTAAGAAACCATCCCAGAATTTCGCCTGGAGCGATTTCGAGAAACCGTGGAAAACAGAATTCAGGGTGGCCGGAGCTGGGGACCGAACACGGATCCTCTCGAATGCGAGTCGAACGTGTTAGTGTTTTACCATCTCGCTCGGCACGGTGTAAGAATAAAGTGGAATTGAAAAACAGGAGAAACGGGAGTAGCCCTAAAAATTTCGTTGGCTAACGATGTATCCTACGTTCCGCACACGAGAAAATCTTGAGCAACCTTACCGCATCTGTATGGTGGGAGGCAAGTGGTCTGGCCACTACATGTCCAGGGCTCTTTAAGGCTCTTCAAGTGCTCATTAAAAATGTCACATTAGTAGGGACTGGAACATTTCGAGGATTCAATGACCTGCAAGCAAGAATCCATTGTACAACGCATACTCAAGCCCCGACTATTAGTCAACTAGCTGCTACTCAGTGGATCAGCAGACAATGAACGAATAGACGGGGCTTGAGTATAGTACAACGGATTCTAGCCTGCAGGTTATTGAATTCGCGAAATTTTCCAGTCCTTAGCAATACCATTTTTAACTGTTTCATGTGACAAATGCATGTCTCATAGTACTCCCGACACACGACAGTGTGTGTTTAGTAGGTATATAAAGAACCGCGCTCGGAAATTTAAAACCAGTCGCCCAAGGGCCGTGAGAGAGAGAAAATAAGGGGTCATTCTACTGTCAGCTCTTATCGCGCAACTCAACACCTCGCCTTGGCAGTTCGTCGCGTCGTAGAAGAGGGACGTGCACTTGTTAATGCCAACATACACGACAGCAAATTGACGGTTCGCATAGCTATAAGCTTGGTAACATTTTAGTTAGAAGGAACGCCGCTATCCGTTTAAAACAAAAAATTCGCTCGAGATAAAATTATTTTTGTTTCTTAGTTTACCAAAGTGTTCGCAATTTTCGATATAAATTATTTTATTTTCAGCCATTTTTTAACACAAAAATACGTTGTTTTGATAATTGTTAACACGTAAACCGCAATATGTTGTTCCAGTGTAGGCTAAATTATTTTATTTCAGTAAGTGTGTAAGATTTCAATGGGAATGTTTGCTGCCATAACCATGGAATTTTTGACTTGGACTTGCCGTTATGTGAGTACTATGCATGCTAAAAATGTTTCATAAAATGACAAAGTAATCACTAGTAAGATTCACAAAACTAACGGTAATTCAAACAAATACAAACTTATGAATTTTCACACTTAACAACCATGTACTGTAAATATTTTTTTATATTGGTGCAAAGAATTACAAAGGTTTTAACACAGTGGTTGGGAAAATCAAAGACTTTGTGCAGGTGTGCAATGCACCGTCCATTATATGTAGGATTTTGGAAACGAGTTATGTTATGCCCGCAAATTTTTTTTTACTATTGGTTATTTTTAAAACAACATTTATTATACTTCGGGTGAAAAAAAATTAGACATTACCTCGTCATGTGAAAAATCTTCCATTCCGACATTGCTGATCCCTCACGCACAGACACTAAATAAGAATAATGTTTTAAAATCAATTCTGCAAATGTTGACTGGAGTATGGCGTGTTTTGATTTTGTTTACACGATAGAAAAATCTGGCGTGTAATGGGGATACACTTAGTTTTGAATATTCCATGCTGTAACATAGCCAGCACCTGGAGATGCGTAATAGTTATATAAAACTTTTGTACCGTGAAATACAATTTTGAATGTGAAATTTGTGTATATCTTTATGTAAGCAAAACAGTGACTTAAAGTTATAAGTGAAATTCAGTTCACTAGTAGTCAGTCATCTAGCAGTTAGCCAATGGTGAAGGTGCAAAAAGAAAATAATAATAAATTCGATGGCCACGGCTGTAGGTCGTAGGAAAAATTATAACTTACATGAAAAATGTTAAATCTGCGACATTTACACTTTCATAAATATCAATTCTTAACCCACTAGAAGAAGGATATAAAAATAAATCTATAAATAAATATGTTAACACTTTCATATTGCGAAGAAAATACGTTTTCTATTATATTAGCTGTATATTACGGTACAGTGAAGCAAAAATCTCTTACGTGACTAAGAAGATCAATGTCAGTAAATTGAAAATTATGTAGAACAAATAATTGTGGACGTCCATATGAATTGTGTGCAGTTTCTTTAGACGTCATAATTTACTAACAAACATGTCAGTTGTCTAGAACTTGTACGATAAACAAACCAAATTTTCTTTATGCTTAGGCCGGGTGTACGACATGACTTGAATGTACCATAATTTCTTCGTCAAAGATGGCTTACACTCGGTAAACGTAAGGTATGTTTTCACTACGTGAAGTTTGTCAAATCTTGCTGTTTGTAGATTGTGCGTGTAGGCTACGTTTCTCCTAATAATTTCTACAATTATAGTGTGAGTATAACACAAAATACGTGTCATTACTTCAGTATCATGTCTTAGATATATTTTTTGTCTCCTCTGTGCAAGAAGAGTTTTCATGCAGTGGTGCCGTCCCCTGCAGCGGCGTAGGCTGTTATGTACACGTTTACGATACTGTGGTTAAGAACGTTTTAAAAAATCCTAGCAAATGTCATACTCTTGTTTAACGAAGCACGTTAGCAAAAAAAGCTATTTATTTTATTTTCAATGTCATTTCTTCTCTCGGCAGTGTAGATACGGAGACTTGAAAGAATCGCTGAAGAAGTGCAAGTAAGCAAGGGTTTGCTGCCATCGCGTGCAGAGACTGTAAGGCGACGGTTGCTCGTCATGCCGTCAAAAGCACCTCGGCCTTAGGGGTGAGCACCGCACCTGTCGACTACACCAGAGTGGGCCCTAGGCGCAGTGTACCAGCTGGCAGGCGCCCCGCCGCTTGCTCGTCTTTTCAGCGACGACGTAGGACGTCTTTTGTGCGACGCCCGGACGCGGGGGCAGGGTGTCGTCGGAGGGGCATTCAGCGTGGCGACGGACGACGACGGTGTGAAAGGACTGAGCTGCTGCCTCCTCTTATCTGCATCTGTGGCCGTCCGCGGCCGGACCATTCATATTCAAATATTGTGAGGTGAGGGCATGCGCCGTGCCAGAAGACGCTCCGCGTACCGGACACGAGGGCGTGTTGCGAGGTGACATACCAACTCCTCCGCTTCTACCTTCCCCCTTCACTCTTCAGCGGTTCAACCCTACATCCTCACTCGCTGCAAACTGCCGCTGCACATCTGCGCTATTGCCTGACGCCACATGCACAAATAGAGAACGAACCATATCGCACCTCTAGATCAATACTGCCACAACTCAAAAAACATGGTTCCGAGATATTGACATTTGAAGTTTTAGTGAGCAATCGAAGTTGCGTGTCAAAAACTATCACTGTAACCATAACACCGCCTTTTATACTGGAAATAACCATAATTTACAGTTGTCATTACTGTTATATTATAATATTAGTATTGTTTAATTATAACAATACGAAAAATGCATTACAATGGTAAGGAATCAACTCATAAAATACAGCTCTCGTGCACGCTAAATAAGTGTTAGTATTCCTATATCAGGAAGACCATTGAAAAATGCATTACATAGAGGCCTAACTAAAAATTACCACATTCTGAGTTGTGCCCATTGTAAATTTGGAGATGCTATGAATCGTGATCTACCTTACTAACTGTCCCTTTGCGGCTTCGCCCGCGTGTACTATAGAAAAGAGTAACTAACTTTTAATTACGTATTAAATAATGGTGTTACTATGTTCTCTGTATATATTTTAAACAACAATTACAAACAGCTTTAATTCAGTCCACTTCGCTGAGCGTACTTTAACTGCAGGACATCTTTGTTTTTAATTCATCTTTATTTCTCTATAAAATAGCTGCCCGGCTGCGGCTTTGCCCGCGTGAAAATATGTAATGTAAACAGTAACTCTGGATAAAATATGTGATGAAGGCATTTAACAGGTAGCGTACTCAAGAACAGTGAACTATAAATTGTCTTAGCTCAGTGTAAAGAGAGCGCGAAATATACTGGTATGATGTTTTAGTAATTCCCATCGCAAAGTCTTGCACGGGATACGAACCCGTAACCCCACCCCTCCCACACCATAAACATTATACAATACCTGAGTGAATGCTTAAAGGCAGGCCGTGATAATTCTTTCGTATGTGCAGGCTACGGTCCAAAGAGGTTTTATTTATGAGTAGGTTGGCAAAAAGAAACAACTGTTGAATTATTTCTCCGTGATCATTCTCTTTTTTCGGAAACTGTAACATTTTACTTCTTTTCACATCCTTAATTTTCGAATTTCATAAAATCCTGAATTTTATTTGTAGATATTTACATAAGCTTCATTCTTATCAAAAAATCATCTCGATATCTCAACGGGTATAAGAGGTACGGATGATTATTTGAAAACACATTTAATTTTTTTAACCGCTTTCAAGTACGAATTTCAAAAAATCCTGAAAATACTTTTTTGAAATTTACGAAAGATTTATTTTAAAGCAAAAACCAGTTCAAAATTTCCACTGGTTTAGGAGATAAGTGGGATTAATTAAAACACGTTTTATTTTTTTTAAGAACTTTCAAGGACGAATTTCGAAAAATTCTAAAATTGCTTTTTAGATATTTACTTAAGCATCATTTTAAAGAAAAAAATCACCTCACTATCTGAAATGGTTTAGGAGAAATCACGGATTAATGAAAAACACATTTTACTTCATTTCACCCCCTTAATTTTCGAATTTCGCAAAATAGAAAAATTCGCAAATATGCATTTTCTTGGGAAATATTTTGAAGTTAAAAAAATTATGATTGCTTTCCTGGTTAATGAGATATCAGGGATTCTTTGAAAACACGTTTCACCCCTTTAATTATCGAATTTAGAAAAATCCATTCTTAGTGGGTGCCTACAGGGTTAGGGGAAGCTTACCTCAAAATGTCATGGTTCTAGGTCCAGCGGTTTGGGCTGTGCGTTGATGAGTGAGTGAGTGGGTGTGTCAGTCAGGACACATCATTTTATATATTAAGATTATCGTAATAAACCTCATTGCGGCATTAAAAAATTTGGGAAGGGTCTGTATACCGAGCTCGCTAGGTTACCAACAGAAAGCAGGCAAGTGTGGTTTCCGCAGTAAGTGCCCAGTGTGTCATATATAAGATTACACTGTAAAAATAACTTTCTAAAAAGTTTAGGAAGTAATTAACCTAAACGCCGTATGTGACAGTTACCATACTTCCGTCTTGTAAATATGCAAACTTTTACAGTTGTTACAATACAAGTCTGGTAACTTCAATATTCATTTGACTGTTTTACAAAAAGTTTAGGAGTGCTACCATGGATGTCTGTGAAACTATTCTACCATACATACTTTCTTAGCGCTCCTATACGCACCTGTGCCAAATTTACAAACTATTTTTTAGAGCGTATGTACTCTGGTTACTAACGCTCGAAGTCTTAGTAACACGAAGTAGTGTACATTTACCCTACGCAGTACGTTTACTGCGTCGCCCGAAAGTCTACTTTGCACAGTCCAACTTTGGAAAGAAGGTTTGGGCAAAGTGTTTACACCACAAGGAGGAATTTGGAGTTCTGGAAACTTGTGTTTCGTAAACTAGAAATGGCGGAAAATCACACATATAAGAGACATATTTTAAGACTTCTTTTTAATTCTTAAGTAAAATGGAAATGACAGAAATTTGTATATATTTTATTAATTAGTTTCTGTACATGTGTAGTAAAATTAATTCCTACAAACATTCGTTTAAATGTAAGTAACGGCCTCATTTCTACTCAACGTAGCGGGAAAAAAACTTCGTAGGTAAGAGGGCCTAACGTCTCGTCGACATTGAGGTCACTAGAGACGGTGACACAATTCAATGTCAGGAATTGGAAGAGGAGTCGGCCATGGCCCGTGATAAGGAACCATCGCAGCATTCGCTTGGAGCTATGTCCCGAAACAACAGAAAACCGAAATCAGGATGGTCGGAGGCAGGGCTCGAACCCGGGTTCTCCCGAATGCGAGTCCCAACGCGTTACCGTTGCGCCACCTCGCTCGGTGAAAACATTTCGTGCGAAATTAATTAAAGTGTTCAGATTTAAAATTTCTCGTTCTATAGTACTATGCCACGCTATGTTTCGTTTCATCGCCTATAACGTACACGAAAACCTAAGTATCGGCACTAAACTAGAATTACAAACTCAAGTTTCCCTCGGCAACGAAATGTGACTCTCGCGTTTTTGGCACCGCACTGAAACATCACTTTACGAAACCCAGATATGAGAAACTTGACTTACGAGTAAATATATAAACGTACTCACAGTACAACCGAGCGGTGTGGCGCAACTGTAACTCTTTGGAATCACGTCCGGATTTTCCGTGGTTTCCAGGAATCACTCCAGGCGAATGCTTAGATGGTTCCTGAACCTAGGTCATGGCTGATTCCTATCCCAGTACCTGTCCTTGAGTGAACTTGTACATTACCGTCCCTACTGACCTTGATGTTTTACAACTTAAAATAATAATAATAGAATACCGGACAAATGACTGCAACGATCCTAGCGGCTGTAATGGACGACTTGAAGTACGTGCCCCCTGACGTCACCGCAGGGGAAAAGTATTGTGGGAAACAAAGCTTGTTTACAAACATGCTTATTTGTTATTTGGTAATTTGCAGAAAGCAAAAATGTTGCGCATTCATAGATTTGCACGCAGTGTAAAAAATAGTAGTTTCTACTTCATGGTTAAGATACGCAAATACATAAGATTAATGTTTACCTGAAAAAACGGCAAATTCCAAACAAATAATCAATTTTCTTGACGTTCATCTCATCCGGGACCACGGTCGTAGAAGAACAGGTCTGGACACTCGCCTAGCTAACAATGTATTTTGCTTGACCCCCTTGTTGTTTGGCTGTAGCTCGTTAAGTTACCGAGAATGTCGTACTTTTTGGCGCTGTTTTCCGGGCGGTCGGACTCAAACTCCGTCCACTTTTTTCCATTGTTAAATTTATAAAGTAAATAAAGATTACTGGAGCCCTTTCTCAAATTTATGAGCGAAGAATGTATTTCATAAATTGATAAAAATACGTTTTGATAAATTGTTTATCTTAGCGGAAAGGAAGTGGGCGGAGTTTAGTCCGACCGCCGTAACATCAGCGCCAATAA
This sequence comes from Medauroidea extradentata, assembly GCA_003012365.1. Taxonomy (NCBI): domain Eukaryota; kingdom Metazoa; phylum Arthropoda; class Insecta; order Phasmatodea; family Phasmatidae; genus Medauroidea; species Medauroidea extradentata. The sequence goes on from PNEQ01037052.1 coordinate 22,889, forward strand.
AACACAATATTCTCGGTAACTTGGTGAACTACAGCCAAACAACAAGGGGGTCAAATATCCAGGCGAGTGTCCAGACCTGTTCTTCTACGGCCGTGTCCGGGACATTTGACACCAAACAGCTAAATGAAGGTTATGTTCGGCTGCGGTATCCATGGAGATAGGAATTGTTTCCCACACCTGACTGAAGCTCCGCCTCTTTTCAAGTCGTCCATTATGTCATTCAACTATGTTAATTTGAACATTATAAAGATATGAAATGTGGTAATTATCAATTTGGTATTTGTTTGATATGTATTGTTCAATATCGTTAAATTTAATGACTAAGTTCACTAAGTTGAAATTTAAAAAATAGAAAAAAGAAACAGTACCCCACTAATAACTAGTCACTACGATTAAAAGTTGTTTGTGTCGGCAAGTACAAATAATACAAATCGTTTTCTACTATGCATGCGACTTTCCATATTTTTTAGCCATCATACGTTTCGGTAAAAATGAGACTAAATAAATTTTTGAGAATAAACTCGGGTAAATTCCAGACATACTAATACATTAGTCGGAACGTTTCTTCTTCTAATCATTAAAACATGTCTTGTTCAAATTGTATCAAAGGGTTGAATGCATTATATTAATTTTTTCGCATATCTCTGCCTCATAATGAACGTAGTGGGATTCAGCCAAAAGATATGTTTAAAAAAACTAAGAATAAATGAATAAATAAATGTCACATAGTTATGACTTGTCAGAAGACAAAAATTCCACTGCCATAAATTTGCGATTTTATTTAACAAATAAAGCGTTAATCAATAAATATAAACTTAAACAATACAAATTCATAGGTTATAATAAAATTAATTGTTGACATAAGATACAAACTCAAGTAAACTTTTTTTTATATAAATGTTGAGCACGCACACTTCACAAAATTAGAACCTAACCGAAAAAAGAAAATTTCTGAACTGCAAGCAATACCTGACAAACCATTTGCTAATGTTGTAACTGCCAAACCGATATTGCCATTACACTATTAAAATTTAAGCTGGAGTTATAAATTTAGTGAAACAGAAATGAGAAGTTAGCATAACAGTGTTAATTTGTAATTTTTAAGTTCGTCGTAAGTTACCTGTAAATACTGCCTCCCCTTTTTTTTGTTGTAACTTAACTCTCTTTAATGGAAATTTACTTTCGACTTTCTTATACAATACAACTTTGACAAAGCTAACGACTTTAATACTTCTTTTGTTGTATTCATCTCATCCTGCCCTAGGATTGCCTACTCATTTTTATACTAAGTTAATAACACCGTATTTCAATTTTACTTCATATTCCGTCATATCCGAGTGCCGTGATGGAGGTAAAGCACTAGACTCTCATTCAGGGGAGCCTGGTTTTGATTCTTAGCCCTCGTTTTGGTTAACCCCGGTGTTTCTAATTAATTCCCACCGGAAGTAGAGGATAGATCCAAAGTAATGTACAGGCCATGACTGCATCTCTTAATTTTTTTAAAACATTCTTTCCGACATTAAATGTCCTGTCGACGAAGACTTACCTATGGTTAGAGATGACTAGACAAGAGGAAACAAACAAAAACTTAAAAGCTAATATTAGCTGCTGTCAACAGTCACGTGTATGTGTTATCTACGTAACGTCGTCTTAATGTATACTCTTTAACCTTGTCCAGTCACTGTGTTGGTTTGTGTTGTCCTATTTGTTCTTGTCCAGTTGTCACTATTTACATTTGACAATTCGTCTGTCCTTCTGATTCTGTATTTCTGTTTGTACAGATAGTATTACTTTTCCGAAGTTATACGTAGTCTATATTTCGTGCCAGTTGACAACAAATATTACTTACTCTTTCTGTTATTATTATTACTATTATTATTAACCTAAGCGGGGGTGATTTTGGACATTTTTATAAACAATTTTTTTTCTTTTCCAAGTGGTTCAACTGCGAGAAATATTCATTTAATTTTATTAGCGCATTTATTATTTAGATTTTATCGCGTGTAATTTTTTTTTTTACCAAGGGCTGCTATACATGAGGAAAAATATTTTTTTTTGTCCCACATTTCCAAAGTAACTTCCGCTTTCGGTATTTTATTGTTTCTAGTTATTTAGTTTTATATAGAGTTTTTTTTTTTTTGCGATTTGGCAACATTCGCTCGTAAATGTCGTGTGTCCATTAAAATAGTTGAGTTGGTCATAATGGCATCGCAGTGCTCAGGTGACAAAAGAGGTCGTGCCTGTGTCGCAGCAGCTATGAAGACGGTCGGAGTACCTGTAGCTGTGTCCGGTACAAGTCATCAACGTCACGTTCCTCAAGTAGCCTCGTCTGCAAATGTCAGGGTTCATCAGCACCAAGATGGACGGCAGCGCCATAAAAGTTCTTTTTTTCTGAAGCCGTGTTCATGGGCATTAACGGCAGAATAACTCCTCTGGACGTACTTCCAGATTGGCGATAGCCATGATTTATTATCTGGAGGCACCACAACACGCAAGAAAAGATATTGCGGGAGACAGAGGAGAAATAATATGCAATGTCCATCTCGTGTCACGCTAGGCTTCAGTGGCCTTTGCTTTCTGTCTGTCCATATGTGTGAGCTAAAGCTTAAGTGACTCATGCTAGAGAGATCACACCGTGTTGTAATAATCACTTAAAAACGCAATGAGCCGAACATGTGTGACGAAGCCTTATATGCACGAATAATATGGACGGCAACCGTGCGTCTTTCAAAAGTGACTGAAACAGTAAACAGAGAGATACTGTGTTTTGTTAAGTGAGGATCGTTTAAATTTAGTGCTTTGCCTATCTACAGATATTAATTGGAAAATAAATGTAGAAATATACTCATTATCCCTCAATACAAAGTTTTAAAGACAAATTTTTCGAGAAAAAAATGATTACATGAAATTTTGAAGATATATTGCAAAACAGATTTTTTAATACTCAAATTAAATTTTTTATAAACCACCGACACAAAATGATCTTTAAAAAAGGATGTTGGATTATTTATGACCCTTGAGAGTTAGTGGATCGGATGCGGGAGACGCACTGCAGCGTGGTACGGGTTGCATTTTTCTTTTCTTGTATAAATATTAAAAATGATTCCGCAGCATTTACCTAACGAAAAGAAGACATATTTCAAACTGTGTCCCTATTATTTAAAAATGTCGTCCACTTATTAAAAAAATTATTCCCAAGCTCCTCAAAAGTGCTAAAAATGGCTTTTTCGCATTGCTGTAGTGTACTATCGTAATAGTAAAACTATGACATAGTTGTCTGCATTGGACTTAACCACATACAGCACACTCCCGATTATCCGTGTGTGCATTATCCGATTTGCGGATTATCCGCGCAAAATATTTCTTTTAAATAGCTAAAAAAAGTTAGTAACATTTTTGGTTATTTATAAATACACGCTGAGTTTACCCGCATAATGTTAACCAACGTGTTATGCCCGCAACCGTATTTTGAAAGGCTTTATTTTTTTTCTCGTATAAATAAGAAATCCGCGATGTTTTTATTATTTGTGTTTTTAGATTATTACCGCATACCCCCTTATATCATTAATGCGAATAATCGAGAGTCTGCTGTATTAAATTGCTTCCTTTTATTGCAGGAATGAATTTGACAATTTTTTTTCTTTCTACTGAGATCTAAGAAAGGGTAAAAGTGGATTATCCGCGATTTTGGAATATCCGTGGCATCTGTCCCCTCCATTAGTGCGGTTAATCGGGAGTTGACTGTATTTTCCACAAATAAAATGGCCGGGTCATCGCTTGAAGTCCCATTGAAAAACGGTTTCTACGAGAACACTACACGCTAGTTTAGTCCTTCGCGCCTAGAGGCGATGAGGTGTTAGACGGACGTTATATGTTCCACTTATTACCTTTCCGTTTTCGTGCCACGAACGTAAAGAGAAAGCTACCGTCCACTAACTCTTAAATGCATCGGGTGATCGCTAAGTGAACAAACAAACTTGAAACAAATTGAGTAATTTCCACAAATCTTGTGTACAGTGTATGCTTATTTGACAATTCCAAAAAATAAGCCCAAATCTTAGAATACGTTGAAATTAATATTTTGGATGTCATTTTGTTGATCTGGCCTTTTTTTTACTTACTTTAAGAGATTATTTTATGTGTCGGGGATTTATTTAATTTTTTTTGTTTGAGTATAATTTGTAGCTTTTTGAACTTTGATACTTCCGCAAAACAGTAAAGTTGTAATAAAAAACATAATTTCTGTAACTGAAACACTGCTATGAACCCTGCATGAAACCTTTTAAAATACAGTAGTTTTGTCAAGATCTAAGAAAGTCAGTGCAACATAATCAGTCACTCTGCAGGACAGAGCACTCAGAATGGCAATTTATGTGTGGTGCATCGAGCAAACAAAATGTATAAGTATAATAAAGATTTCCATTACGTGTCTATGAAATTCTCACGCCATTTCGGATAAGAGCTAATAACATTTGAACAATTAGACAGATTGGCATCAAATACAGATAAATAATATCCCGATGAAACTAGCTTTTAATTTAAAAAAAAATAAAGCAACGAAATCGGTCCACCCGTATGGGAGCTACGAAACCACAGACACACACATTGCCGTCAAACTTGTAACTCTCCTCCATTTGTCAGGGTTAGTTATTAAATTTTAGCGCAGTTTTTATTTGTTAAATATTTATTTTAATATTAATTATAATATTAAGCTCTAAAAATAATAATTACCAAATTTTCTTATATGACACGATTCTTCCACGTAAAACACATGTCATCATTAAAAATAGATACCATGAAAATTAATCAGTATGTAACTAACTATAATATCGACTCCTCGTTTTAACTATGTGGGATAAACTTTAACTTAGTGACAACATCCCCTTGGGGTAGTAAAGTACTCGTCATGAAATAAATAATGAAATAATATGAATATTTTCTCTGCGCTGGCAGTCACAAGCCAAGTACGTAGGATTTAGTAAACAGATGTCTGTTATAAGGAACATGGTAATTAAAACTTCAGTTTTGTATGTAATACATTCTAACTGTTTTTAGCGCAGCGGTCTTAAAAAGCGTGTAATTTTAATTTCACCTAACTCCTCCGTGACTCTAAAAACTAACAAATTAACGAAGATTGGATAATTTGCATCATATCTGTATTGTCACGGCAGATTTGTTCATAGAAGTTTGTTTAACTCTAGCGATGAGATCAAGATATTTTACAAGAAATTGTTTGTATTAGCGAAAATTAAACGCATGGATTGGTACTGTCTCACGTGATATTTTTGCAGGCCAACTAAATTTTAATATACTCAAAAACAATCCTAGAGTGGAAATTATTAAAGCTCTAAGTACCATAAGACACTGAATTTAGTTAGTTACATCAAATTGAACTATGCGCCGGTGCCTATTTTTTGCTGTAAGAGTTAAGTCCCAGTAACTGTCTTAATAGTGTTCATGATCGTTGAAAGATTGCATGTCCCATATGTATGCATACTCTTGCATTTCTGTTGTTCCCTTTTACTCGAAAACATTTTTTGTACTTAGACCATTTAGAATTTCCACTCTACAATTGTGTAAGTGATCATTTTATAAATAAATAAGATCATCTATAAAACAATTGTGATCTGTGCTACTAAATCGTCAGACCATTCCGAATGTTTTTGCGACAAACGCAATTCTCATAAAATATCGAAGGAGTAGTACTTCTCGTTTATACGGCACTGTTAAGTACTATTTTTTGTTACTAGGACAAAAAACTCTTGTTTAGCTATAAGATTTTACGGGAAGCATGTATCAGCAAATTATATATATATATATATATATATATATATATATATATATGTGTGTGTGTGTGTGTGTGTGTGTTAACGTGAATGACGTACTTGAAACTTTACTGTCAGTTTTTTTTTTTCAGTATGAACACGTTAGAGAAAATGTGATTTTTCGAAGAATCTTGCTTTAGTTAGAATTTATCAACAACCGTGATTGGAAATATTGTAGACTTATAAACAAAAGACACAGGTGTGAGTGGATGTGAAACGGAGCAATTTCTATAGACTACTATGACTTTATAGAGACGAATGTAACCACACGGTATAGACAGGCTGGAGAAAACAAACATTTAACACAACTTAATTTCAGAAGAAAATAATTTGAAATTTCCGAAAACTTGTTATTGTATGTGATTTTAGATTGTGAGAAATAAATTTATATACTTTAACTATATTTGGGGAACAGCCACATTATTTCAAACATTTGAATATTTCATAATTTTGTAGCCCATTATTTCGCAGAATTATTTATTCTTCAGCTCTATTATCATCCGGAATCTAGGCATTACTCACTGTACGACGAAGCAATTGATTCCTAGCTCGCAAAGCTTTATTAGTTTATGAACGAACACTATTCCGTGCACAGTCGTAAGAGCGCGCGGTCTACAGAAATTTTCATCACCATGTTTTATTTTTCATTTGTACCAGATATATCTTTTTCTTATTTTAGATACACAATGTGACTAAATTTGGCTTTTATGAAAATTTTTATCTACCATAGTTTTCGCGTAATGGCTTGTTTTGCATGTTTCCGTTTTGAGGACTACATTAAAACCAACTGCCATACCAAACTGAAAAAATTCACAGTGGATAATGACGTAGCAGGCTACAATGCCACGAACATAAAAACAAAGACTAAACATGTTTTGTTTTTAAATAAAAATGCTGAAATTTAAAATAAAGATTTGAAAAATTCAATAACTTTTAAAATACAAAAATATATTATTTTCTGGTTAAACACAACTGAATTTGTAGCCTACAACATCGTTATTCACTGTGATTATTTTTGTTTGGAAAGTGAGTTGGTTTTAGTGTTGTCCTTAAAACTGAAACATGCATATTTTGAAAGAACTGTGCAATGGGAGTGCATGACTGAATTTATTTGCTTGGACATGCTCCATTGCGAAATAAATGACTGTCAAAAGAAAACTAAAAATAAAAATAAGCCAATAAAACATAAATAAGCAGAGTTTGCTTTAGTCATCAGGATACATACACAACATGAAATTCCAAAACTGGAATCTGGTCAGATAAAACAAGGAACAAACAGAAAATAAAAGAAATAACAAAAATATATAAAAAAAGAAACCTAAGTTGACATGCGTCACAACGATGAGACGAAACAAAAACACAAACAGAAATACAGCAAACGACACAACGATGAGACTAAACAAAACACAAAGATGTCGGACACAAACAGAAAAAAACAACAAACAACACAAACGATGAGACGAAATAAAACACAGTAGTTTTCTTTCGTCTCATCGTTTGTGTTGTTTATTGTTTTTTCTGTTTGTGTCCGACATCTTTGTGTTTTGTTTAGTCCCATCGTTGTGTCGTTTGCTGTATTTCTGTTTGTGTTTTTGTTTTGTCTCATCGTTCTGACGCATGTCAACTTATGTTTCTTTTTTTATATATTTTTGTTATTTCTTTTATTTTCTGTTTGTTCCTTGTTTTATCTGACCAGATTCCAGTTTTGGAATTTCATGTTGTGTATGTATCCTGATGACTAAAGCATACTCTGCTTATTTATGTTTTCTTGTCTTATTTTTATTTTAAGTTTTCTTTTAACAGTCTTTTATTTCGCAATAGAGTATGTCCAAGAAAATAAATCCAGTCATGCATATTTTGGCTTTAACGACCCATTACGCGAAATATTTGTGTTAATTAATGTTTTTAGACGTTACTTAGGAGTACATGTCCATCTTGGACGCCCTTAATGTATAAATTAAAGAAATCACTGCAATAATATTGACAGCGGGCCGGGATAATCTGTATCCAGCGCCTTTCTCTTTATTAGTTACACTGAATATCGTAAAGTGGGGACATTTTTCAAAAGCCAGTTAAAAGAGCCAAGTAACCATATTTTTTTTTATGAAAGCTTCAAATGTTAAGTATTTATAAGTGATTAAACGTAAATGGTAATATCCATACGAACAAATATAAAAGAAAAACACACGGGAACAATATTTTGTCGCAGCTACAAAATAATTTGTAGGTATTTAACCCGAAAAATTTATTTTGTGGTCACCACGAAAATATTTTTTGAAACCATTAAAAATTTTGTGGCCACCACAAAATTATGTGGTTACTACAAAATAAATTTGCAGGGAAGACTTCCTACATAATTTTTTTATTCACCAGTGAATTTCGAGTGTGCACTTGACCGTTAGCAATCTGTTAAGCCCGAGGCCTGCCATGAGGACGTCAAGGGAACACGAGCATAGACGAACAAATTATAACAAATTTTATTGCCTAAAGAAAGGCTCGTACTATTCAGCATTCCGTTCAACTCACTGTCGTACTGAGGCCGTAGAGGGTCTCTCTTCCTTCACTCCAACCTTCGTCAGTTAATTAAGGTTACTTAAATGTAGTAAGAGTTAGTTTGCGTTAATTAACGTGATGTGCTGTAAATACTCGTGCTTGATGTGCATGGAGAAGTGACGTATATGCATAATTTAACTGTACTCTAGTACGACCTTTTTCTAGGTACCAGTATTTTTGCAACTTGCTATGAACGGAAAAAATTATCCAATAATTTTTTTTACCGAAAACAACCGAATAGGAGTCTACGTCACCATTCAGCAAACTGGGCAAGCGGCCACCTAACAATAAGATACCTACGTAATTGAACGTAGTTAATTTCGTAGGGGACATTTTGTTTCTTTATATAGGTGCATGGCCTTAGAAGACAAATAGTATTCCTTACTCTTGTCGCAGTAGCCAGCAGGGACCATGCAAGTTGGAGGGCGTCATCGACAAGTCGATATGTCGAAGAAGATATCGACACGTAACGTGTGTCGATTAGTGGGTATTATTTTCGAAAGACGTTCACCATGTCGTGGTCGATATGTCTAGGGCCGAATTCGGTATCGATGTGCACAGGGCAAGGGTTGACGTGTCGAAGGTCCATGTCGGTATTTCGAGCGCCAATGTCTAATTGTCTAGGGTCGAGGCCGACATGTTGATGACACGATCGCCGGGATTATCGTTGGTAACGTCGGGGTCGACATGTGACAAATGTTGAGGATTCGACATACAGGCCTACTGACGTGACGACCCACGACGAGAGCGAGGACAGACGGGCGCCTCCTCTTCGCCAGGATGGGCCGTGGTGAAAGGCGTCGCGACCTGCTCGCGCCCCGCCGGCCCATTGCGACACACCAGCCACTCTTACACTATTACTCTTGCTGTTGTTATTGTTTTTGCATACGCGCCCCGACGAGCCAGACGCAAGGTGTGGTGTGAATTGATTACCAGTCGCCCGGGCCCCGACATTATATCGCATTGTGTGGCGACACACGCCGACGGATATGTCTCTGCTCTGGTACAGTCGCGGCAACCCCGCTTGTCTCTCTGGTACGCTCGCAACCGTGTTCGAAATGAACCCCCGTGGCCTCGACAGGTGCAGCACATATGTCGGTTGAGGGCACTGAGAGACCTATAAATTTCGCGTTATTTACTGACAACAGGCTGGACTGCAAGCTGTCATACCCTCGCTCGTCGTCTTCTTCCGGCCTTCAATGTCGTGGTTCCACCACCCACTGCATGTAAAGCAGTCAAATACATAAATGTCATTACTAGAGGTGATGATTTACCGCGTGAAAACTTGACTATCTGCTGGGTTTCAACATACGTTAAGCTTACCAAAAGATTACTGGCTTTCAATTGTACGTGGAGCTGTTGCTCTATTTGACTGAGCCAATAAGAATCTCGTTAGTGTAGTATTTGAAGCCAGTTATTGGTCTGCAGACAGCAACGTTGTGTCAGACGCATATCAGCCAATCATACATGTTGCAGGAAACTACAGCGTTTCCAAATGTATGTTGGCACAAAACATGGTTACGATATTCCATAATGTCTAGTCATTACTAGGGGAAGGAATATTTCGCGAGTTCATTGACCTGCATGCTAGAATCCATTGTCTATATACTGAGGCCCCGACGATTTGTCAACTAGTTGCTACTCGCAGGAACAACAGACATGAACGAATAGCCGGCGCTTTAGTATGTATAGGATAATGGATTCTAGCATGCAGGTTATTGAACTCGCGAAATACTCCTTTCCCTGTCATTGCACAAAGACTGATAAGTAGGAACAGGAAGTTTTCGTGAAAATATCTTTCCCCCACTTGTTTCAGTGCCTTACGTGCGCACATGCAGCTCTTCGTGGTCAGTGATTGGACGTTTTAAATTCCATCGCCTATGGGTTCTATCCGTAAGTTACAAGCGTGTGATGTCGCAGTTAAACTTGCTCTGGCTGGCACAGTCGTATGAAAGGCGGCTGTCCACAAGTACAGAAAGCCAGTAACCATGAAGCATAATTGCGCACGTGCGAGTAAGGCAACGAAACATTATGGCGCAAAAATAGTTTCGCGGAAATTTCCGGTCCCTACTGATAAGCAGTTTAAACACAGATTGTTCTCGATTATTAGTGGCGTCTAGTCTGTCGCCAAATAACAACGCGGGTTTTGCATGCCTCTAGACATTGCTGCATAGATAACAGATTAAGTGTTAAACTGCACATGAAGCCTTACGTAGTCACAATATTTAGGAATACAGAAGTGAAATAGTCGGCAAAAAGGCAAACCATTTCGCACACACCAGGAAAATGGCTTCGCAGACCAGCAACATGGCGGAAACGACTACCGCCAATCAGTGCAATACGGCTAACCTACTAACCGGCGGCTAGGCCAATAGGAAACCAGGTGTATCATGCAGGAGCCAAACAGACACGGGGTTGATATCAACAGCCTCGAGCAGCCAATAAACGGCGAAGTTCATCTGTCTCAAATGATCCACCACATTTCACGTCTGTATTATTATTTAGCCTGTGATAGAGTGGTCACTGTGGTTACTAATTCAGTTACCTGCCTTGACAACATAACTGGTAGCTGTAATTGCGTTCACGAGGCTTCTGTGAGGTTTTTATAAGACATGAACACTTTCAGAACTCCTGCTACTGAACACTACTTTATGTCATACCTATAACTGGTGGTATTTTGTGAAAATAATTATGCAACATTTTGTTTCCATGCCTCATGTGCACATCTGCAGCTCTGCTTCGTGGTCAGTGATTGGCTGACTATAAACGTCGAGGGGTTCTACCCACGAATCACAGATGTGTGGTGTCGCAGTAGCCTTATTCTCATTGGCACAGTCAAATGAGCGACGCCTATGCACAAATACATTTGACCAGTTGCCACGAAGCAGAGGTGCATTGATACAAAATTTTGTATTATTCTTTTCACCAAAAAGCACTAGCTCTAGTCATACCATAATCAATGGGGAAGAAAAATAAAATGAAAGCTTTAGTGAAGAGTGGGCAGTGCATAGTACGCGACCCATAAGAAGCAATGTAAATATAAACCGGAAAATTTTTATCCTTGGCGTTATATTGCAAACTCTTCACTTGAAGTCATTTATTGAGTTTTAGCGGGTTCAGCTTTTACGGTAACGTTATTGGTACCCCAATATTGCGGTTAATCTTGTGAGCTGTAGTGACTTGTGGGATGACGCTGTAGAAGAAATTCAGAGGGATAATGACTTAGCTGCGAGGCGTGGAAGTGCCTCAAGGGAAGCGGCTCAGGGCAATGACTGTACACATCGCTGAATGTCCGTTGAACCGTTAGACAGGCAGGTGCAGGTGCATAAATCAGTCAGTAGCGTGAAAGAGGCGAGGAACTATTCTTCAGTAACATTGCTCTAATCATTGCAAAGTTAAAACTATCAGTTGTGTCCTGTACGAACGTGAATACCCATGCTCCGAGTGTACTGTCAGATCTAATATCGGTTACTCTTTCATGTGACAACACTTCGACAGTAAGTGGACAGCAGAATTCGTATTTACAGAATTGTTCTTAATAATCCATGTCTACGCCTACAAACGACTTTACCCATACGTCACTAATTCAATCAGTCTTGTGGTCGTTAGGTGTCAGATTGCATGTTAAGCCTAGTTGACACCAACGATAACATTGCTAATGACATACGTTTTCAACAACGTTATTAACAATGTTGCAAAAATGCTTGAAAATTGTTGAAAACATCACGTTATCAATATTGTTGCCAACATTATGTTATTAACTTTGTTAACGTTTATAAAAAATGTAAAAATTTCTTACTAACATTTTGTTGAAAACATTTGCTAGCAACAAAAGTGATACATTTTAGAAACATGTTAGTAAATTTGTCACCAACACTGTTGATAACGTTATTTTCCTGACCCATTCTAAGGCGGTCTAAATCAAAGGTTGCTGGAAACAAATGTTACTAGCAATGTTGTAGGCATTTGTGTCATGAACATTGTTATTAACTTCCGTTCATCATTTTTACAGCTTTGTTAGTAACATTGGTGTTTTCAGCAATGTTAATAACACGTTTGCTATCGACATGGCTACAAAATAGTGTACCATAGCTTAGAATTTGTTGATAACATTTATTAACTAACACTTTGTAATTAACATTGTTACTGTTATTTTTTCGGTGTGGGCTTTACGCATCCTTCCACAGAATTTAAACCCACAACCTCTCGAACCGTAGACAGAAGCTAGAAACAACTACGCCGCGTGACGTCGAATGAGTATTCATTAAAAATTAAGCAAATAATTAAAATATTCATCACTTAGACATATAAAGATTGTTCAACTTTACTTGTCTATACAGTGGCAAAATGTAACTCCGTACAAGTTAATAGTTTTCCACAACTTTGTTACGTCATATTGAATCAACCCACGCCTCGATATCTCATCTGGTTGGATAAATATCATGGGCTAGTCAAAATCAAACTCAACTTTATGAAACTACTTTAAGGATCTAATTACGAAAAATCGTCTTGAAATCGCATATGGAGGCAATTTAAGTAAAACATTCGACGATAACCTAATGGGTCGAAGTGAGATATTCTATTCTATTAAAAACACATACCTAGAGCTGGTCTGTTACCTCTTCACAGCCCTGAGAGGTCGAATTGAGAAAAATCCTGAAAATTGTTCGTGTGCATTTACGTAATCATTATTCTGAAGTGAAAAACAACTGCACATCTCGAATGGTTTGATAATTTTTGAGTATTTACCCAAAACACATTTCCCGTGTTTTCACTTATATAGAATTAAGGAAATTCCTTGAAACACATTTTAGACGATTTAACGGGTTGCTATAGACGTGAAAAGCACTAAGTCCGGTTGATCCGAGATATATAGGTTATTCATTGAAAACACTTTTAATTCCTTTCCCCCACTTTTCGTCTCCTTGAGAGTGAATAATTTCGCTAAATAGTGAAATGTTTTATTCAGGCAATTAAATAAGCATCTAACTTAAGCAAAAAACACGTCTTTACGTAAAAGTTCAATGGTGCCGATGTGTATCGATTATGAATCGAAAACATGTGTTACCGTTTTTACCTCCTTGGGGTCGAATTAGAAAAAAATCTCAAAATTATATTTTGATAATGTTAGTAATCATAGTCATGAAGAAAAAAAAATCACTTCAATATGTTGCCTGTTTCGGTAGATATGAATTCATAGTAAAAAACACACTTTACAGTTTTTCACCTCTTTTTAATTATCTAATTTCGAAACATTTTAAAATCAGGTCTAAAGCATTTCAGTGAGTATCCAATTAAAGTAAATATCATGGCGATATCCCTTTGGGTAGGCTCTATATAGACGATTAATTAAAAAACCAATTTCCCCTCTTTCAGCACTGTGAGTCGAATTTCGAAAAATCCTGGAATGCTTTTCGAGTATTGAATTAATCATTATTTTCAAGCAAAAAAATCGTCTATATCTGGACGAGTTGGCTAGATATCGAGGAATAATCTAAAACACATATCATGTCTCATCACCCCCCCTCCCCCTAGTTTTCAAGTATCCTAAAACAATGAAATTGGCTTATATATATATATTTATTTATTTATTTATTTATTTATTTATTATGAACGTGCAATGTATATATTATTCACGACAATAGACCACAGAGTTCCAGCTATATCGATAATATATTGAAAATACATTTCACTCGTTTTCATCCCATCAGGGATAGAATTTCCAAATATTCCTTCTTATTGCTTGCCTGTGCCCTGACGGGACCCACCTTAAAAATTTTACGTTTCTTGATCCAGCGGTGAATCCTTTTATGCATAGAAATGATTAATTTTTTTACCAGCTTCAAATTTTGAGTGGTTTTAACGGGAAAATTGAATAGATAACATAAATATATCTGCCTTCTATAACTTCTTCAATACTAGTACCTCATGTAGATACCTAAGTTTTTTTAATTTGCAGGTTAGAATGTTTTTGGTGCTCGGAAAAAGATTATCATTGCATATTACAACACTGCATAAGAAGTAAATTTAATTTTACACTACAAGACAAAAGGGAATATGATAAGTTCCTGATTCCAATTGTAACAACTATCTAAGGAAATAGGTAAAACGTTTCAAAGGTAACGGTAATAATAACCATGGCAATTATTTAAACTAAGAGGAGGGACACAGTTTAGTAAACGGCGATGGAAATTTCAAATCGTTGTCACTTCTCGAGTGCTTCGTACAATGCTACAATATATTAGCAAACACATCAAAATTAATTGATTAATTAGTGTTAATGAAGATTTTCAAAATACTTTCACAAGAAGAGTTAAAAGGAGCATTTTTTTTCTCTGCGATATTCTACGAGTTAACAAGCACTTCTAGTATTTGTCATTCGAGTATTTATTTGTGATAACTGTTACGAAAATATCACGATGAAAGATAGAATTTCATTTGTATTAAATCATAGGGAGGACGACGTCACTTAACTTTAGCTGTGTTACCGTCGAGTATAGTCCCAAGAGAGTTGATTAAGATTTCATATTTTGTTTACACTGTGTGTCGAAAGTTGTGCAGTGTTGTCTTTCAACAATTGGAGAAATAAACCGCACACACTCATTAATCAGGATTTATTTTAATTTCTCAACTGTTAATTTACACACTAACATAGCACTGGGATTTTATTTCTAAACAGATGCCTACATAATTATTTTAGTACGTAATATTTAAAGTACATCCCTTCTCTTTTATCTACTATCAGAAAATAGTGACATTATTCTTTCTAATCAAGAAAAGCTTACACTGTCGTAGACTAGTGCTATTATTGATCTGTGTCCTGATAGTTACAGACACACGCAGAAATTTCATGTCCAGGCACATTATCATCATTACATTGTTTCAATGTTCTCGGTAAAAAAAAACTCGTTGATTCTCTGTTTCTTCTTAAACTTATCTCAGTCACAAAGTACTTCTGCACTATAGTTATTACGTCTGCAAACATAAACTTGGCTGATATAAGAAATAGAATCAGCTGAAAAAGGCCTACCCGC
>PNEQ01037052.1:38400-79087 GCA_003012365.1 Medauroidea extradentata
CCCCCCCCCCCTCCCCACCAACCTAAAATATTTCCCAATAAAAAGTGAATACAAAGTACGTATACTTTTTATGTCGTTATTAATATTGCCGAAATACAAATTTTTTTACGAAGTCGGCAAATGTTTATTTTTTGTGGATACGGTCTATTAAAAAATGTTTCCTTATTATCTCCATCATGTGTGTGTGTGTACACGCGTACACGTATACGACAATTCGAAATAAAATTTACGTATTGCTGAGGCATTAAATGCTTCGTCGATACATGACTTCCTATCGGGCAATTTTGAACTAGAGTTTACAAAAAATATGTATGTGTAGTTGGTTAAGCGAACCTCGTAATAATATATTATATCCAATCATTAAAACTGAGGTTTATTGGTGCACTTGAATAAGCGTTGCAGGAAATGATTTTTGGTGTATGTATGATATATAATGGACAAGTTCGGTTCACTTGTTCGATACATAAGCAACATCGAACATATGTACTAGGACTAACAAACGTTTCAAATATTGCAAGTTTAATACTTAATGGTAAATTTTTTTAGTGCGAAGCTAGTAAAATCGTATTATGGCTAGCATAATAAAATAGTGGAAATGTCATGTAATTTACGACGCTTGTTCAATGTTGTGGTTTGTGGTGTGAAAGATGGACATCATGTCCGATGTGACTGGATGTTACAAATATTTTAATGCATTATGTGTGGCTGTTATGCTTGAAAAGTATACATTTATTAAGACGGACAGCGACCTTAAGCGGGTAATGTATGACTGTCGACACACTCGATACATGTTTCTGTGGGAAAGGAAAAGGGGCCAGGAAACGAGTCAACGAACTGCATCATTTTTCGTCGTGACATTTGGGGCTACGATTCGTTCAATAACTAGGACATTTCACACCTACAATCACCAACATTTATAAAGGTTCTGTATTAGGAAAAATATTACAATAGTGATCTATACGTAATGTTGGCCTAATTTTACCGAGTCTTGTCAAAGCGTAGCAAAAATTACTTTTTCCAAGGGTTACTCACGAAAAAGCCAAGTATTAGACGAGGAAAAAAATGTTTTTTTACGTCTTTAAAATCACTGCCAGAATAAGATACAAACTGAATCTAAGCGGAACAAGTATAAAAATTCAATAAGTGTTCAGTGTTCTTTTCAGAGTACTGTTCCACATGAACCAAGAAAATAAATACACATAATGGTATAGAAGGAAGAGATATGTCAAGATCTACACTGAGTTTAAATATCTGAAGTCCTACAAAAATGATGGAGAAAATTTCCTGCTTCTACGCATACGGCATAACAAAGTATGAGGCTGACGAAAAAACAAACAAACTGATAACTGGTATAATACATTTAGAAACATAAATTTAGAACAGCCATAATTTGAAAATGAATTACTGGTCTAGATGCCGTGTATGCGAACAACGCCATCCGGCGATACAGATGTAGTTAGTTAGGTTTGGAGAGTATTAAATCTTAAAGTATTTTTTCTGGTACTGAAAGGTAATACGTCCTTAAATACAGTATCTGAAAAATCTACTATTTGGGATGGCGCTCTTAGCGGCTATGCTTGAAAACTGTCTGTTTTATCAGCGAATGTACACCAACACAATATGGAAGATGATTTCGGAACAAAGACGATGGGTAGAGCTATAAGCTCTCTTGGTGTAAAGGCTAAGTACCAAAGTCTGACTAACCAATGTTACCTATAAGGCGATCAATGACCACGTGAAAAATGAGCGGTATAGTCAGCATTGTAACTAATGATACATCCAAAATGGTGTGTAGAGCATAGAAGATAGTTAGGAATCAAGACAACGGATAGAAACTAAGATGACATTTGGATAGGACAACAGGCTGAGGATCAAAGACCATTGAGTGAAGAGATTCTGGTCAGCGCTAAACATGTTATCACACTCACCACACGCACTCACCGACGCGTCGGACCTTTACGAGTAAATGTTGGCATCACATGACACCTCCTTCAATTGTTTTGATGGATAAAGTATTCATTCTAAAATGCGTGCGGAAATTATTATATATTTTACCGCATCACAATTTATACAACAAGACATATTTTCAAAATGTTGATGTGAAAATCTTTGCAAACATTTACTCACAGTGGCAAATGTTTGTTCATGTGGCATTTGGTTCGCGAGCGCCACATATATGTAACAAGCAAAAAAACTATTAATTGTACACTGTATACACATAAATGCAGTACCTAGACGTTTTCGGTTAACGGAGGTGGTGGAAAATTATTTATGTACACTGAAAAAAAGTGTAGTTGTAGGTACAATACGTGTGTTAAAATAGGGACAACAAAACAGTTTCGTTGTTGGTACTACTCTGGACAGTTCCTTCAACATTATGTTCTGTAGAAGAAACAAAGAGCCTTGTTGCTTTTACAAACCAGATGGTAACTTCTGCAAAACAGATTGTTGAAAGAACCTTCCAGAGTAGTATCGACAACCAAATTGTTTTGTTGTCCCTATTTTAACAGAGGTATAATTGTAACTACAACTATACTCTTTTTTTTTCAGTGTACACGCCCACACACTCACACACATAGACACCTCCAAAGAAACTCACTTCTAAAGTAATATGTGTCATCGCAGCGAAAATATGTGTGTTATCTGCGCAGTTGCGACGATGTAAAATACTTTGGAATTTAATTATTGCTCGAGAACTTAATGCAGATAACCAACAGAAAAAATTATTATTGCAACTGTATTTAGTAGGCCTACACAAAATCAGTATTTAGCGATGTAACATGCATGAAATTTGTGCGAGATGTGTTATTTTCTAATCTTCATACTTTTGTATCTTCATGTTTCTATATCTGTGTGTATATGAGGATGTGCAAATCCCTATACATGCTCAGATCATATTACTCCCAAGTAGGTAGTGCCCTTAATATCGGAAGTCGTACCCTTCAACACGTTGAATAAATGTTTCTCTATTCAAAGGAACTGTAACCATTGATTCGCAGAACCGTAATCATTACGTTAGAATGTGATTCTAAAAACTTCAGTTTTATAATAAGCGACAAAGAAATCAGTGTACCGGCCAGAGACAGGTCTATGTTTTCAAAACAGCGTGTAGCACAAGTAGCCCATATGAACGGCAGGTTAACGGCTGAGGGAGTAGCTCGTACTGCTGATTGGGGCTGTGTCTGTCTCGAGGCGGAGGCTTCAACGCCACAGTACTGAGCGTGCGTTGA
Organism: Medauroidea extradentata; assembly: GCA_003012365.1. Classification (NCBI taxonomy): domain Eukaryota; kingdom Metazoa; phylum Arthropoda; class Insecta; order Phasmatodea; family Phasmatidae; genus Medauroidea; species Medauroidea extradentata. Next base: position 41,631 of record PNEQ01037052.1, read on the forward strand.
TCTCTATCAGCTGAGCTGGAGGTCACTGTACACCATATTACGAACAGCTGTTTCACAGGCGCGATTGCTGCGTATCAAGCAAAGCATACCTACTAAGCCATACACTGCAAAAAAAACTTCCTGAATAGTATTGGAGGTTTTTAACTCATAAATAGAGATGGTGGTAAATCGCGATAATATTTTGTGCCAACGTCGTCTTGAAAACATTGAAGAATCTTGTGATATATATGATTCGGTGATATACGTGTGACACTACGTAACCGTCTGTATACCAATAACTGGCTTCAAATATTTCAATAGCGGTATCTTATTGGCTCAGTCAAACAGGACAACAGCTCTACGTACAAGCGAAAGCTAAGCGAACGTAAACAGTCACGTTAAGGCTCGGTTTCAGTCGCCATATCGAAACTTATAAATTTTTGCTGTTTTTTTATTCTGAGATGAATAATGTTAAATAGGTCACTATACCGCAAATTATATTTACCTTGAGCTACAACACAAACGTGGCAATAGAGCTAGTAATGTATAGTTATGTCGCAATTTGTCGGGCAAATTATGAATATAAAAAAATTTGCCACACTCATTGCGGCGTAATTATAAGTTAACAGCTGAATCGCAAGGTAGATACTGTAGCGAAATGTAAACAGAATTTGAGGTATAATTAGATATTTAACATGTTTCTTCTTAGAATACAAAAAAAAACGAAAAATTATAAAAATTCAATATGGCGACTGAAACCGAGCCTTAATCCTTGAACTGCAGCACATAAAATTGTTAGTATATGTTAGCGTATAGAGTTCTCAGTCGTAGGAGTTCCGGGACTCTGGTATCCTGTACCGGTAGTCTTTAATTCTGGTTTACAAATATGCAGTAGTTAATGTCCTGGAAGAACAAGAATTTTATCCCTGTTTGATTTTTCATCATTCCGTCGAGATAACGGTATTGTAAATCTACATTTCTGATGAAATTCTCCAGCTACATATGATGATTTGGCAACTCAGCCCGAGTGATTTTGGAGTGATCTCAAGGGCGTATCTGATTCGCGGATTTGTGTGGCCTTTGTTTATTTGCAGGGGGGGAGGAAATTTTGTCATCTTTACATAAGGTAGAAGCAGTCTTGCATTCTCTGAAGCATGGGATAGGGCAGAAGGAAATACAGCATTAATTGAATCAAATTATTATTTTAAACATTAATGTTTTAATGTAGCTCTGTAATATTTACTAGACAGTATCACGTCAGTAGGCGGTTATACAATATAACCGAATATAGTGATGTAGGTTTTCTCAGCCACGTGTTCAGGTTTGGAAGCCTACGAACTATTCAGGTTCCCGTGACTTACTGGACATTGGACATATGAAATCTCTACTCGAGTTACGACTCAACAGAAGTTGACTCTAATATATTAAAGATTTTATAAATAAATTATATTGAATTGTCAGTATTAAGATTGGGTGAAAAGCGCATAGAGTACGGTTCTGTGGCCCTCCTTCAGTTTAGTATTGATGGAATTAGTGTATTAGTCTACCCTGTGTAAAAGTCATGAGCAGAATACTGATTAATTGGGGATCTGAATTCCATACCACGCTAACTCCAAAAGTTAAGAATTAGCAAAAAAAAAAATAATAATAACGTACTTACAGTATGCATTTATTTCTATCTGAAATATGATATTGATGTGAGTAAAAATATTGCATTTAATTAGTAAAATATTTAAGATAAATATAAATGCACACGAAAAGATATTACTTTTATTGCTATTTCAATAATTTTGGAGTTAGCATTATTTCGAATTCAGGTCCCTAATTACTTTGGACGGTATCAGCTGTCGTAACAGAACTAGCATACAAATTCCTGTGACGTCAGGATTTATATCAGTAGAGATTTATTATGCTTTAACAAAGTTAAAATTTCAGAAATGAAACTGAAATAAGAATTTTGATGAAAAATGTATATAAATCCAAAATGGTGACACAAATTCGGTATTAATATAACCGGTTGTTGAATATGTGTCTGGATAATGGAAATGATGGGCGTTTTGACGCCACCTCTGGCTGTGCCCCTGGCAGGCGGGGGTCACGTGGCGGACATGGCAGGTGGTTTCCTCGTAGTGCTGCAGAGGTTGCAGGAGGTTGAAGAGCAGCGAGGACGGCCTCGTGGACGGGACGGGCGGAAGTACCGCGGTCAGCACAGAGGCTGTTCCCACCAGCACCCGGGGGCACTCTCCCATGATGGCGCTGGGAACTGACCCTCGCCCCCGAGCTCTCGTCTGCCGCCCGGTAATTACGTCCTCCGGCCCGAGTCCAGTGCCGTCTTTCTCCAGCTTACAAGCCGCGACGTAGTCGCTGCAACTAGACACCTACACATTCCGCCTTATTTCCTGACAACACACTGCTCAATTAAAACTATATTCGCGCCACTTGTCTTAATTTTACTATTACCTCAATTACTCGTGGTTCAAAAGTAGAAAAATTGCAGTAACCATATATCTAATATCAAATTATTTAACTGAAATATATTAATTTTAATTTAACATAAAACAAGAAGTTACCAGCATAACTGATAAGCCTACTTTCCTCAAAGTGGGTGCAATTTAAACCTGAAAGTTAAAATCCTTTACGTAATCTAGGAATATCAATTAATGATATTGATTTAAACGTATGGTACACGAAATAAACTGAAGATATGTCAGCTTGCTAAGTAATATGCGAGTACCCAGTTTAACAACATTGGGGAAAATTTTTTCTCAAATATCTTCCTATCATAAATTTAAAAATAGTCGCCGTTTTCAATATTACAAAAGGATGAATGAGATACTCAAAAGTTAAGTCAACTTTACATGTAGTATATGTGTACCAAGTTTGGTAAAATTAAGAAAATATTTCCTAATGTATGCATTACTATACTAAAAATATGAAAATGGGTGCCATTTTTAATATGATCACGAGGTGAACTAAATACACAAAAGACAAGTCATCTTTGTATGCAGTACATGTCTACCAGGTTTGATGAAATTCTGAAATTAATATGTCCTAAAATATGTAACTTAATACAATGGTAAAAATATAATGATGGCCACCATTTTGAAAATATGGACACAGGATGAACGGAATACACAAAAGTAAAGTCAGCTTTCTATGCAGTATATATGTACTGTACATACCAAGTTTGATGAAATATTGAAAAATATTTCATAAGATATGGGTTACTGTGCTTAAAAAATATAAAAAATTGCAGCAATTTTTAAAATATGAGCACAAAATAAACGAAATTCAAAATATTAGAGTCAGCTTTATATGTAGTATATGTGTACCAAGTTTTGTGAAATTCTGAAAAATGTTTCCTAAGATATGTAATACTATGTTAAAAATATAAAAAATTGCTGCCATTTTGACAATATCAACACTCGTTGAACGAAATACACAAAAGTCAAGCAAGGTTTTTATGTGGTATGTGTGTACCAAGTTTGGTGAAATTCTGAAAAATATTTCCTAAGACACGTAATACTACACTAAAAATATTAAAAAATTGGCACCATTTTGAAAAAATATGAACACAGGATGAACGATAAACACAAAAGTTAAGTCAACTTTATATGTAGTATATGTGTATCAAGATTGCTGAAATTTTGAAAAATAATTAATTTATACGTGTAATACTAAACTAAATTTTATAAATGGCCGGCATTTTTAATACAAGAACACACGATGAACCAAATACAAAAAATCAAGTCAGATTTGTATGTAGTATAATATGTGTACCAAGTTTGGTGAAATTCTGAACGATATTTCCTAAGATAATAGTACTATGCTAAATAAATAAAAAATGGCCGCCATTTTGAAAATATGAGTAGAGGATATGCGAAATTCACAAAAGTTACGTCAGCTTTATATGAAGTATATTCTAATTTACAGTTCCTTAGATATCAGCGTGATCGAAAAAAAAAATTTATGGTTACCATTTTGAAAACATGAATAAGGCGTAAACGAAATATATAAAAGTCAAGTCAGATTACCAAGTACGATATGTGAATAAAGTTTGATGAAATTCGGTCTACTGGTTCAAAATTTTTCAGGGGCACACACACACATACACAGACAGAAATATGATCTCATAAGCCTACTTTTCCCTTCGGAAAGTAGGCTAAAAACATCCAAATAGCAACAATTAATTGGCCCGCTTTTACTAGCATGACCGTGATAAAGCGGCCCACGTGACGGCAGTAAACATTCTTTATACAAACGTGGCCACATGTGGCATACATAATGCATAGTGACTGTTACGATTAAGACCACATTGGTCCACTATTGAAATTACAGTTCATTCCAAATCTGAGACATTGTGCAAATCATCCATGCATTAACCATGAGTGAATCACAAGCATTCTTATTATACTCAGATGCTTGGTGGTTACCTTACTTTGTCGGTTATTGGCGGTATATTGAAATATGTCAACCATTTAAACTAAGTAGCCCATATTAAAATTATTTCAGTATTACATACACACATTTATTGAAGTGGCCTGATTAACAACCATTTCAGTACATGACGATCATACTAGAGAACGTCTGCCGCCTCTGCCAACAATTGGTCAACTGAAAAATTAAATTGTTTGCTAGTTATGACAATTCGTTGTCGTAGATACAAATTATAGACTGAACTAACATTTAAGAAGTTTCCTTTGCATTACTAAACAAACAATATATTTCCTTAATTTCTGACATTTTATTGGTGGGCCAGTAGAAATATTTCTGCGGCCCGCCTATTGAGAATGCATGTAAACTGCAAACTGTTATTCGCTCGCTTGACATGTTTCATTGGCCTACAATGACGTGGATTGCAGCGGGGAGCACTTTGAGCCAGTGGCGTAGCGGGTTGTATTCCAATGCATGCAGTATTAATTACGAATATATGTTTAGAGCAAGTGGCAACTGCGTTGCGGAGACCGAGGTGTATAAATGGAGAATTCGTTCCTATACTGAGCACTCCCCAGCATTTATAATATCCTAAAAAACTATAATTTATTGGGGCCAAATATGTTAAGTTTTTAGAGTGATTAAACATTTACACTGGTTTTTAGTTTCAGGGAAGATTTCATGTTTAAAATATGAAAGACTATTGCAACAATGGCTGCAAGAAAAAATTAATCAGTGCTCACGTTATCCTGAACAGTTTATAGTCTCTTGCACGCTACTGGCTTGAGAGTGTACCTGCCCATATCAGCCTAATGCTTCCACAGACAACTCAGTCACAGAATATTTAGGAATGCAGAAGTGAAGTAGCTGGTAGGACTAAACACAGTCACACGCCACCAAAATGGCTTCGCTGACCAGCAACAAGGCGTAAGGCTGCCCTGCTAGCCAACAACTTAGGTCACTACAGTTACACACGATTTCTCATGGCTTTCTTTGTTTACGGTAGCATGAAGCCACCCCGGCGCCCGGCCCTCACGGGCGTGGGGAGAGATCACGCTCTACCACGCAGAGGACTTTAGCTAACAGTCGGTTGGAACCATCGAACCCCTAGACGGAACACTAGCCTGTGCCTCCATCCACCTTCCAAAAGAGTAACAGTAGCTAGCGAGAGAGCCTAGGGCCACCCATCCCAGGTTCTCGCCCACAGTCCTGTCCCCCGGCTGAGATCCTCAGCTCAGCCGCCTCTTGGTTTGAGTCGGGGTCTATCTAGCCCCTAACAGACTGCTACCGGGCACTTTTGCAGCTTACTCATCGACGTTTCTCAGAGGAATGGTCCTCTCCAGATCTGCCCAGCATACTGGCAACCACCACCACTAAGAGACCAACCCAGACCAGGCACGAGAGGAAACCTCATCGTGGGGCTATCTGGTCGCCCGTAGTGCTACCAAATTTCCATGGCATTTGTGGGTTTTCCAGCCTGATCGTCTGGGTACTACAAGAACGCACAGGGTGCTCCTTTTGGCAGAGTACCCACCGGAGGGGACCACTTTTACAGCCGCACGGCTCGGTCGTGCTTCTTATTTCCCTAGACCGCATCAGGCAACTTAGGCCAGTAGGAAATCTGCCAAAACACGCAGGTGCCATACATGCGGGGCTGGTATCAAAAGCTTCGGACAGCCAGTAAGTGGCAAAGTTCGCCCTTATAAAATGAGCAGCCACGTCATTTCACGTCTGTATTACTTCTTAGTCTGTGACTCAGTGTTGCGTGTAGTCACTGCTTAAAATCGCGCACCTTGGAACAGTACACGCTATGCCACTGCAGCCAATAGTTAAAAGTTACACGGTAGAGTGACCAGTCGCGTTTAAAGCAGTCAACTACGTAAATGACATCGCATAAAGACTGGTGAACAATATAATCACTAGAGAGGATGGTATATCCCGAAAATTGTTCGTACCAGCATACCCTTGAAAACGCTTTAGTGTCTTGCAACGTGTATGACTGGGTGATATACGCCTGACACGACATAGCTGTCTGCAGACCAATAACAGACATCAAATATTACAACAGCGGTATTCTTATTGGCTCAGTCAGATAGGGCAACAGCTCCACGAACAAGAAAATTCCAGTAATCTTTTGATATGCTGAACGTACGTTGAAACTTAGCAAACAGTCAAATTTTCCCGCGATAAATCATCTTCTCTAGTAACCACATATTGAACTCTAGTATGTACAGTACTGTGGAATCTTGTCTGTCATCAAAAAATAACGCGAACCTTGCATGTCTCTAGCAATAACAAAATTGATAACCCTACGTCCTTCACATGCGATAGAGACACTTGATTTTCGCGATAATATTTTTGCCCCAACTTGTTTCAAGCTCGTGGCTGTATTGTGTCTCATTTGACTGTACCAGTCACAATATATTTACGGTGCACTACATCTCTGTGATTTTTTGGCCAAATCCCAACACGCCGAGATTTAAAAACAGCTATGCAGAGCTGCAGATGTGCACTTAAGGTATTGGAACTAGGTTGTCCAAAATCTTTTCAGTACTAATCATTGGCTCTAATGGTAGGACAAGCTTTCTGCTTGAAGCGTTTATACTGTAATCCGAGTATAGTTTACGAAAGTCTAATAGGTCACCAGACACTTAACTACTTGCAGCCTTGTACACATAACTATAAGTACGTAAATTTCGCAGATACATTCCAGGTCAGGTTGAACGCCAATTATGTATACTTCATTGTCATGTCAGTGACTTGCTGGCGGCTGTTACGAAACGCGTTTGACTACTGCAAGCCAGTAGTAAATAAGGAAATAATGCGAAGTGCTATCGCTTGCTACCTGCTGGTACGGTTATAAGCCAATATATAATCGATTGTGGCCAGTGGGTGTATAGAACTGACAATTCTAGGCTCCTGCCAGATGAATCCGCGAAATAGACGTACCTCTACACATAACCCAGTGATAGAGTTCCCATGACTCGGCAAACCTACCTAACAACTACAGGTTACTAAATAAAAATGCCTCATAAGTTCCGATGGTAACATGTTCATCTCTGCAAGTTCGTCGTGACGCCGGCTGCCATCGGTAGCCACTGAAAATGTTCTGTTATTCATTTTATACTAAGCCAGATCCAAACGACCGTACGTTTGTATGACTTAAGGAATCAGATAGACCTGAAATTTTAGTAAAAAGTTGTTATTTTACTTGTTTTTTTATTTCCTTATGTGCACATCTTCCAAGACGCTGACAATTAAAAACATCCAATCACTGGTCATTAAACAGAGATGCAGAAGTATACACAACGATATCACAAGCTGGTGTAAAATTCTTTCCTCGTAAACGTCCGATCTCTATGGATTGGATGACGAATTATAAGGAACACCCTGCAGAGCCTTGTACCAGTAAAAAACTTCAGGCCATACGTAATTTACTATGTGAAACTTGCTACTCACTGGAGCAGTAACCAAATATCAACAATTGTTTGTGGCTTAAGAATGCACAGGACAGTGAATTCAAGCCTGTTGGTCAATGAACTTGCGAAATTTTCCTGTCTCCAATTTGTACAACAAGTTAAAGAGTGCGTTATAGATAAAAAAACGCTGAAAACATCAATTGATTTCTACGCTTTTTTCGAAGCAAATATGGATAAAATACTCAATGACAATCCTAGATAATTGCATTTGCCAACTTTATGAGTAAATATTTATCCAAAATTACTAATTCGTTACGCGTGATCTCTTGCGCCGCAGTTAAATGCACGAGGTTCCGGCGTCAGTCATTGTGCCTTAGAAGTTCGTAACACTGGAATCAATTTTGTTTAAAACGCTGACTAAAACTATTGTCTCGGATTGCTATTGTTTAATTTTCGCAAATAGGCTTCAAGAAACGTACAGTTATAGATTAATGCTTTTAGCGTTGAATTATGTACCACTTCTTCTTAAGACTTAAATTAAAATTTAGGAAACCCCGGACTCACAAGATACTTGATTTCAAATCGATTAGACCAGTACTGGTCCCATTCACAAAAAAAAAAAAAGGCTAGAAAACAGCTGATGAACTTCAAACGGCTGAACAGATATCCTTGCATCATAGCTAAGAACACTCTGGATCAAGTCAGCTTTCAAACAAAAAAAAACTGCATCAGAATAGGTCTATTATTTTAGGAGCTACGATGTCACAGACAGATATGCAGATACACAGACGGCAAACTTATAATACCCCTCTTTTTGCGTCTGGGGTTAAAAATGCGTGCGCTCTAAAATTTAAACAATGATTTCAGGTCTTTGGTTTATCGTAATACACAGACATTTAATACTGACAATTACATTTATTATTTTTTAATTTAAGGTGGAAGCCCATCCAATCCGTCAAGCGGTGTCTGATTGAAACTACCCGGAAATTGATAAACGTGAGTGATGTCGGCTTAGGAATAGTACTCAAACAACGATACGCGCTCCTATACAAGTTTCAGATTCTTCCGTAATCTATTTAGCGTAATTTCTTATTTTGTCGCCGCATAAAATAACCAAAATTTTGCTGTCTATTTTATGTCTAAAAATCTGATCAGCAACCTTTGAAAAGGTAGGATAGGCACGTGCGACGCACATTTATCTTTAATATAAGATATTAGGCTACATAAAATTATAGGTTAATGGGGGAATGTCACACAGAAGCTATATTACTATAGGCCATTCGGGATAAAATGAGCACTAAAAATGTGATCTTTGAAAAATATCACTAGCCGTTACCACATTGAATTCAACATTGACAACAGTTACCTTACTGCTTGTACAGTAGGAGGCGTTTTACCGAATATAATTCCGTGTATGTTCCTACTTAAACACAACAATTCTGAAGTAAAATCAAACGAAATCAATATACATGCAATTTATGTAATTATAGGCGTTCACGATATAGTGAGCACTGCATAAAGTTTTCTTTCAGCAGTTTTGTAGCCATCTTTACTGTTTTTAATATGAAAACTTTAATGTCACTAAAAACCAGTGTAAAACATTTCAATAATTGTTAACACCTATTGGCACAATGAAATATATTTTTAATTAATTGCAAGTTCTGCTGAGTGATCAGTTTGTAGTGAACAGCCTATAATAAACTTTTTTTTATCAAGCCACACAAAGGTTCCAATCGGCTGCACAATTTGTCTTACACGTGCAGAAATAGTGACGTGTCCTGAGAGGTTAGACATTTCTGTCGTAAGCCGTTACGCGCGGAAAGATACGAATTAGCTGAAAATAGAAATTTAGCAGGTTTTTTTTAAGTGGTCACTTTATCCTGAACCACCTATAATCCATTGGCGAGAAGACTGGACGGCAATTCAATGGTTTTCTCTTCGAGGTTACCTAGCAACTTGTCGACAGACTTTATACTGTGCAGCCTTTCATATATGGGAAAAAAACTGCACGTATATTTATTGTAACTTAGTTCAGTTCTTTATGCAGCTCGGCAGCAAATCATTAAAAACTCATATATTTACCAAATAGGCCCTGCTAACTTGTAGTCACTAAGAAGATAAAGATGTGTAGGTTTTAAGTGTCAGTTAACATTAAAATCGTTCGTTCTGAAATAAAGTTATCACGTCTAATTGCATACCTATCGTTACAATTAGTGAATGAGAAGCGTGGAAGTTCCCTACGAATTGAAACGCATTTGCATTTTTCAGTAAATGGGAAGACAACCATTAAAAATTAATCATGTGCGAAATGCTTCGGCATAGAGCATAGAATATAAAAAATAATTCTCGGTAGCAAATACGAAAAGTGATCTTTGAAAGAACTGTGCAGTGGGAGTGCATGACTGGATTTAGTTGCTTGGACATACTCCATTCCGAAATACGAAACTGGTAACTGCAGATAACGTCGAGCCTTAATAACTCGTTCAGAATCGAACCAACGACTTCTCGAGTGGAGATCGGTGTTTCTATGTGGAAGCAATGTTAAACTGAATCAATTCTATGGGTCATTCGGGACAAAGTGAGCACTAAAAATTTTACCTTTTAAAAATATCACTAGCCAATACTGTATATAAGTCAACTTAACTCTAGTTGCCTTACTGCTTGCATGGTTGGCAGCGAAATTACGAAACATAGTTCCATGTGTTTTCCCATTTAAATTCAACAATACCTAAACAAAATCAGCGGAAATCGACAAAACTGTATTTTATATAATTAATAAACTTTTTTTATTAAACTGTATCGATTGATACTGACTGCACAATTTATCTTACACGCGCAACTATTAAGTAACGTGTCCGAAGAGGTTAGATATTTCCCGTTAGCCGTTATGCACGGAAAGACACGAGTTCGCTGAAAATAGAAGTTTAGCAGGGCTTTTTGAGTGCTCACTTTATCCCGAACCGCCTATAAGTAAATCAATTCTGCCTAGGCCTATAACTTTTTAAACTACAATATAGTAAACGTGAAAGTTTTGGGTGAATACTGATATATGAGAAACTGTATTATTATTTATGTTTGATTTCTGATATTCAAACAAAATGTCATTTTTAAATTTACTTTTTACAAACATATTCACGACGTAAATTTATCGCTATATGTATTAAGGAAACTTACGTAGGATACATACGCATTGTCTGAAACAGCAATCTTTACAATTACTGCTAAATATAATATTCATTGCGTTCAACATGATTCAACATTTCAACTCTGTGACATCAAGGAAGGTAGGTAGACCCCTTAATAACCACCAGGGCAGACGCGAATTGGCCCGCGAGGTCACTTGAAGAGCTTTGAGTTCAGTCAACGAGACACGCTCTCGTAGGTCAGCGTCGTGGAAGATGGTCTTTCACCTTTGGCGGGGTCACCGGGTTGAAACTGAGTACCGCCCAGTGAAACCTGCACTCGACATTATCGAAAAGAAACGCGGTTCCTCTGTCTGCCTACCTTCCCAGTTTTCTATCATCACGACAACAATTTGAATATAAAGTATTTTGTTTTGACAGCGCACGGTTTCACGTACAGGAAGGCCAATCACAGCAGGACTTTCTAGCTCTGATGAGCTGTGAACCATGTAACACCTCGGTGATAGTAAATCCAGCCTTACTGCACACGAACTGTCATACGTCCAGTCTCATCGAAACTAAAGTGTGACAACCGAGTGATTCCATCTACAAAGTTACATTAAACAGTTTGACGCTTCATTGGTCGAAACAGGAACATTTCACGAATTATATTTAGGGTATGTTAGACCTCATACACGTGTAATTTGACTACCGCGTTGAAATTGGATCATAAGTAGAGATGATGATGGTATATTGCGAAAATTGGGCAGGCGGTCACCTTAACACGAGAGAAACTTATCGAACTTTGCCGTTAGCCGGTGTGTTCTTTCTAATTATTCCTGTTTTTCCCGTCCGTATGCATTCCACTACTGCTCCGTTGTTTCACTTCCGCTCCTACCCTTCTTCTGTGTCCGTTGGATCCGTTGTTCATTTTGATGGTTATTGTTCGATGTATTCTCGTCCAATGTCCGACGCAAAATAAAAACTGGTTGTCACTTTCACAAGTATACCTTCGACAACTTCACTTGTTTGCATTTGAAGACAACCGCCTTTCTTGGAAGCAGACGCGAGGTACTCTTATACAAACCACTTACACACGCGTCGTAAAATTGCCGAGGTAATAAACGCACATAAGTAAGTTGAAGTTGCTTTAATTCAAACAAGGTTCGGTTAAACAAAATCATGAAAACATATTTGAAAATTCTTACTTCTGGAAGTGCAGTTTGAGATAAATTAGATCGTCTTACTATTTTCCCCTGGGATTGCACAAAGCGTTTATATTTTGACTAGGAATAACCCTGCCCACACATATACACTGTCAATCACTCCATGGTGGCTAATTACAAGCGCTTATTCGGCATTGAAACACGAAGTTGAAATGCAAGTGCAATGAAGCTGAAACTCTTGGTTCAGCTTGCCTAGTGTACACAACTACAGATTCAAGCGTTGCAATGAAGATAAGTCTTGCGGGATAACTGAATCGCTTGTTTACTCGACAAACATTGGTTCTCTAACTCGTTTATGATTCATACATTTGTTGGATTTGATACAACCCAGCGCTGTCATGAAACATATCTATATGTGTAATCGTAATCAGGTCCAGTGGACAGCGCACCGCTATAAGGATTCTCCCTGTACCGTTTAAGGGGGCGCTTGACGGAAAACATTTTATTCTTTCAACAATTTTTATATTTTGTACGAGATATGGTTTACTTTGTAGACATACATTGTGACCATTTTATTCTGTAATGAAAAATGATTGGCTTTTACAGTTTTTTTATGAGGATACGTCAAATCCAAATTTGCATAAAACGGTTTTATGCTTCAAAGGGAAACCAACTGTCCTACCGAACTAGAATAATTCACACTGAATATTTAAGACGTAGGCTACAATGTCTCCTTTATAAAAATAATAAAATACTTCTGCTGTATTTAAAAAAATTTATTTTCTAAGTTTTAATTTTAAATTTCAAATAATTTTTTTTTCAAGTACAAATTGTTTTTATTTTTTTCGTTGTTATATAGGAGGCCTTTAACTAGGGCAAAGAATATTTCGTGAGTTCAACGACCAACATGCTATAATCCATTATCCTGTGTATACAGAACCCCTACTATTTGTCCATTACCTGCTTCTCATTCAGACAGCAGACAATGAACGAATAGACTGGGCTTGAGTATGCATAGGGCAATGGATTCTAGCATGCAGGTCATTGAACTCGTAAATTTGGAATTTGAAGTGCTATTATTAAAAAAAACTAAAAATGCTAAAAAAATTTCACTACAGTAAAAAATAGCCACAATGTATGTCTACAAAACAAATCATATCTCGTACAAATATGAAAGTGTTTAAAACAATAAAAGTGTTCGGTCAAGTGCCCACGTAAACAATGATTCTGATTACGAGACTGGTGGTCGCCCATCACCCGAGATAACCCGCTGCCGATCGGGAACGTCCGCCACGTTTCTCACATACAAACATTTCTTGACCAACCTCACCGAGAATCGAACCCGGTTCGCCTTGGATGATATATACAACTTGCCAAATTGAAATTATTAAAGACGAAACTTATGATGCTGTAACATAAACACACTCTTTCTGTGTATTAAAAAGGGTTCAAAATGTCACTTCAAACATATTCACAACTAAAAGGGGAGGACCCTGATTCGATCCCCGTCTCCAGCCATCTGGATCTCGGTTTTCCAGGGTTTCCCGAAATCACTCCATGCGAATGTTGGATGGTACCTTAATATAGGCTCTGGCCGCCTCCCACCCCTCTTGCCAAGGTTCCTGTACCTGTGCTCTTCGAAGGCACGTAAAAAATAAGTAAGTAAATTATTTTGCACGAGCTTGTTTATACGCTTGATTTTCTGATGAAAGGTCATCCGAAACTAAATTATCGTTGGAAATTAAAATAACGCATACTTTTACGTACATACGGAGCATGTATCTATGGTTCACCTCAAAGAAATAATTTGTTTTACGAGAATTTACGTTGATTGAAATGTTATTCATGTTATTTGGATAAGCATGTATGGTGACTTTACTTAGCCTGAAGCTGAAGGGGCCGCGGTAGTCGAGGAGTCGTTGACCCCCCACCCCTCGTAGCACTATTCGTTGAGCTTCCCACTTTATTGTGAGAGGTTCTGGGTTCGATTCCCAGGTCTGACTGGGTGTAAAATTTGTGCTTGTCTGTTCGAGTCATTTCAATTGTCAGAGCCAACAAAACTGTCACAACTGGGGAATTGTCTAGTAATAAAGTTGTAAAGGGGATGATGTTTGGCTCGTTGGCGACGTTGAGACCTCGCCAAGGAACCTAACATTTTTATAAAAAAGAAGGGGGAGTTCAGACCTTGCCTCCTACCAAGGCAATACGGGTCCGATTCCCGGCGGGGTCGGTTCCCGGATATTCGCATGCGTGCCGGACGATGCCGTTGGTCGGCTGGTTTTCTCAGGGATCTCCCACAGTTTCCCCCACCCTAACACTCCGACGCCGCTCATTACTCATCTCGTTACCCCTCACCAGCGCTGAAGACCTCGATCTTAAGCGCTGTCCAAAATCGCTCACTGAAGCTGAACTTAGTTGCACTTACTTCCACAGCCGTCGTTAATGTATTTAATTTTAGACTTGTTCGGAAGTGGTTGGGAGGAGTGAAGAAAGTGGGCGACACTTCAATTCAGTAATTGCAATAATTTTGTTTTTTATTTGTTTTGTTCTTTTATATGTAATATGTTGCTAAAGCTAATTTTCTAATTGATATTCTTGCTTTATGGGACATATATATATATATATATATATATATATATATATATATATATATATATACTACAAATTTGTTTTATGTTGACGTGATTCGTTGTGTTCAGATACAGCTGTCTGTAGTCTGTAGTAGATTGCCGCGACGTTAGATATGGCAACTTTGTCCTGTTTACCGCGCCGTTACAGAGCTCGAAACGCTCTTTTGTTAAAATTTTTCGATTATGAATAATAAATTAAGGGTGTCACGAATCACCGGCAAATTTTCTATACGTAATGAATGCATTTTACGACTAGGTTTGTATTAATGGACTAAAACGGTATTGGGACAGTAATTATTTTAAGTTCTAAATCAGCTTAATTATTCCATAACTACGCTTTAACATTTAGAATACAGTGTTCATAATGAAAGTTAAAGTAAATAGCTAAGCCCCTATTGAACAATTTTCAAATAAAATTAGCTAATTTTTTTATCTGGCAGAAATTATGAAAAATTGAATGGCGCGTGACGTTGTCTCTTAAGTGACTCTTCTTGTCCGGGTTGCCAAGTCGATGACCACTTCTTCAGAGCATGAAGAAACTTAATGGTGTGAAAACATCTAATTTTTGTAGTAGCAAAATAAAATCCTCAGCTTCAGCCGATGCTTCCTTCAATTTCAAGGCTCTGATTCGCGGGAAAACGAGATAAACGCAGACGAAGGCGTCAAACGACAGAGCCCCGCGTCTCCTTGCGCGATGACATTTCGTCCGCGACGCAGCCCCCTCTCACCAAATGCCAGGGCGAACAATGTCGCAAGAGACGAGAGGTCGAGGGGCAGTGTGGTCCATCCAGGAGGCGGAAGAAGATGTTCTACTGCGATCCATCGCGGGGATGCTGCGCCCGGCTGCACGACTTGCCCGGTGAACTTTCGCATTTCTCCCGTGGCTCGGGAGATGCCAGAGGGCAGCGTACACTAGAGAGCCTCTTCTCTCTCTCCCTCACCCACAAGCACATCCACCCACCTCGTGTGGTCTCTGGTCATCGCCGGGCTTGACCTGCCGACCCCAGTCCGTCGTGCCTCCCTCGTCTGTAGCCGGGCCAACGTGCTGACGAAGATCTCCTCTCGGCCGTGGTTTCTCATCCCGGCTACCCCGCCGCGTGCCCTCTGACACCACCAGCTCGCCTCCTCCTACCTGGGCTGCTTCGCCCACTATCCTCGATACTCTCACTGTTGTTTATTAACCTCTCCTCCCTCGCTTTTAGATAACGTAAGAACTATCCGCTGCAACGAAATAAAACCAACACTGCCCATTAAAATGGCACACATACAAACAAAGTGCTCTCTGAACCCGGAACTTCAACGTCAAAAGCAACGTCCATCAAAGAGGTTACCTATTCTCCGATTAAAAACTTCAGATTCTCTGCCGTTATTACAGCCAAACTGTCAATCACTTTCATATTGAGGATGACTGGTTTAAAACGTAGAGCTCATCCTCTAAATGCCAAGCTAGCAGCCTAGGAATCGAATCCTGGACCTCACGACTCAAAGCTAATTCATTACAGACATCAATCACGGAAGTCACTTTCGTTAGTAAATTATACACACTTGGTCTTCATGAAAGAAATCTAGTAGTATTTATGAGGACAATGATATTTAAGAGATGTGAATGATATTTGAGTAAATTTGTCAAAATATGCTGGTAACATAAAACTATGTAAAAACAGATTTCAATGACTTATTCCTTTTAAAATTCGCTGTTTATTCTCGCGACTAATTTTTGTTTGAACGTCATATAACCACACCCTCTAAATTCTTAAATTTTCTAAAATTTATTCCAGCACATCATTGTATTTTACTGTTACTTAAAAATAAAATTAGAATTACCCTTATAAATATGTTACGAACGTAGCTAATTTTATTTGAAGTTACTGAAAGTTCATACAAACAGATCAATTTTGTTGGCAGTAGAGTATGTACTTTTAAACATATCTGCGCAGGAGGTAATCATAAATTCGTAATTGCAGGCAGAACACTAATGTTATGTTTCGGAGCAAGCATTGCAGTCAAAAAGTAACTCAGTGACTACAACTACTGACTAATCATCGACTTAACTGGGAAAGAATGCCTTCAACTAGACAGGTGCACTCGCATTAAGCGCAAGTTACTTAATTTTCATTGAGTACTCAACACCTCCAGTAGCAATTTTTGGTGGGACCAACGTAGTCCCAACGTTTGCCTCAAGGTTTGGCCAACGTAGAAAAATTTACGTTGGCGTGACATCAAAATGACACTCAGGCCAACGTTGGCCCAACATTGGTTTGTTGGTTGGACGCCAGACCGAAAACAACATTTGTCTACCAATGGCCCAACATTGACATTATAGGTTGGGCCAACGTCAAAATGTCGCGCGGGCCTACGTTGGCCCGACGTTGGTTTTTAGTTGGATAACAACTTATTTCCTACAAATTACCAACAATATATGTGATAAGAATTTAAATGCTGCCATTACGTCAATTACATGCATAGTGCGCCAAAAATTTAATTTCGTTGGGCCAACATTGGCGAAACGTTGGATAAACAAATTGCTGAAAAAATTTACCCTAAAAAAAACAAATGTAAGGCAAATATATGAAATTCTCTTATTTTTAGAACTTTCATATACAGCACCAACTACGTAAAGTGTGTGAAAAAATGCCACTAAAAGTGTACTGGCTTCGATCTCACCAGCATTACGCTGTACAGATTACTTACGTTACAAATCATTCCCTTACCGATTACTCTACGATGCCAACTTCAGAGGAACTATTTTTACTTTGCTATCTTAGCTAAGCAATGTGGCAGGAATGTTTACTTAAACTCCAATTATTTTTAAACAACGCCTTTTATAAGTCATTTGTAAAATTATCTATTTGGCTGCATTTTGTATGTCTTATGTTTCTACCCTTAACAAATTGCATCCAATGTGATAATGGTAGTTTTACAGACACTTTGCCACTTAAATTTCTTTTTATTATATTATTTTGTATGCTCTCAGTGCTATGTCATACACATCCTAGTTACTCGTAAGTAGAAGAAATATTCTCTCTGAATTACGAGCAAACTAACACTTAAGTCTACCCGAGTAGCATATTTTATGGTGTCTGAAATAGGCTCAACTTGGTTAAAGTGCTGGAAAACATTAGATGTCAACATGACTTTCCAAATTATCTATCAAATATTATATTTATCAAATGTATGACCAGATGCGTGCGTATTCCATAAACATCCAACGTAATGCCAACAGTTTGTTTTTACGTGTAACTCACCAGTAACCAAACGATTAAAAAATTAGATACATAGTGTTTTTGCACGAAACAAATAAGCAAAGATCGAACTGTAATTTTTGTACAGGAAAAAGTTAAATGTTCACAATATTATTGTTTCACAACATTGGGCCAACACAAAATATCGCACTAAAACCCTACGATGTATAACCTCAAAATTGTTGCAAACATAAAAAAAAAAAAAAAAAAAAATTAATGGTTGAAACATTGTTGTTTTTTATAAATATGATTATATAATATTTATAACTTTAAGCAATTTGGTACAAATAATTTTACCTTTCCCGTTTTAAATATTTTTTTCTGTTATAGAGATCATGTTCGTTTTAAAATGTTGGATTATAATAAAATTAATTGCTACCAAAATATTTAATGTTCAAAAATATTTCTTCCAATGTTCAAGTCTAGAAAAATATGAGACCACCGAGACCTTTCTGCAACCACATCATGATTACAGAAAAACCAACAGCAGCAAGTTTTAACCTAGGGAGTGTAAGATGAATTCTATTATTTTTCTGTAAACCATTATGGTATGTGTTATAAACCTAAACAATAATTGAAAAAGCATACATTAAATAGAATTTTTTTATATAATTCAAATGCACTATACAAACAACATCCTTTAAATTGGCTTACGAAAAATATCAAAATTATATGGTTATTTTCAAGTTAAGTTAACTTCAAATATATCAATGATATATGATTATGTCGAATTACTTGCAAATATATCAAAAATATACGCGTACATTCAAATCAATCACCGGCATTAGAAAAGGGTTACTAGACTCATTTACACGGCGGTAGTCACCACATTCCTTACGACCATGATAGAAGTTAACTTCCTTTTGCCAAACACATGGCATAACACTAGGAAGGTTTAAGAACAAATTATTACGAAATCATGTTAATGTTAACTAATTATGTGACCTGCAGCACCTAACCTCCTAGCCATAATATGACAATAATAATTCTTATCTTAAACAAACGGCATCATTCCCGAAGCCTGTCTACCGAACCCAGCAAAAATCAGGTCATTTATAGTTGATCTCTCACTCCCCTACCATCTCAAAACGGTGGTGAGATCTAGGTTCAAACGAAAGTCTGTTGAAAAGATAACGTGGCACATCGGTGGTTGGAGCTTGACCGACCAGAAGCTTCTACAACATTATGTAGGAACACTAACGAATTCCTCCCTCCTCTGCTGATCGCCATTTCTCCTCTCTGCCGACGTCACAGTTCAAACCAACAGCACACTGTCTCTATTAGCCTCGAGCTGGGAACATTGAAGCACGTCTCTGAATAGTGAAGGTACAATTAAATTTAACGTACATATTTCAACGTCTTTTCACAACTACGTCATGGGAATTCATGCCATCGCACACAAATACCAGGTAAGCGTGCAATAAACTATATTTATGTGCTAGGCGAAAATATGTCCATGTTGATTTCCACACAGGAAAATAATACGTCGTAAACAGCAACGTTAGCTTCATTCCGATGTCAAATATAGCATATAGGATTGAATCATCTTTTCAATTTTTAGTAATTTTTTCTGATAGCATTACATTGGTGTTTTTAAGTTGTCCCAACATAAACTTTTATAATAAATGCCAACCGTGTGTTCGCCAACTCGTCAACTTATCAACCAACCATTTTAATTGTTCGGAAAAATTATCTTCTAATGCTAAAAACTTAAGAATACTTCATAGCCTGTGAGATTGGGTCTAATATATTAATATTTTCCATTCACAGTGTTATTTTGTGTGTTAAAGAAAAAATTTTGGTTTTAATACATTAGCTGAACTAAAAAATCAACACCAAAGCAAAATGTATGTTTGCCAACTTGTTGCCAACGTTCAACCAACCATTTAAAATTCTGAAAAACTCTACATAATTTTATTTGCAGTGTTGATAAATTCCACAAAAATTTCCCTTTATTAAAATTTAGGTTGGCTTTCAATGTTGGGTCAACATTGTACTTGTGTAAGTGTTCCAAACATAATATCCAAAAGTTACAAATGACTTCCAACCGTTGACGCAACGTATGTTGCTACTGGGAATAACTGCTGGTAACTAACGGTTGTCCTTCAAGTACTTTACCTTCACTCTATCAATAAGTTGCTAATAACCAACGCTTGTCATACCAACATTTACCCATTATTCTGCCAATGAATAAAAACTTACCATGAAAAATTTTAACAATTTTCTTTAAATTAAGAGGTAACGTTTGTGTTCCATGGAATGTGTAAATCCAGTTTTTTACAAATTAATTTAGTTGGAATTCAGTTGAAGAATAACGTTGGCCCAACATACTCACATCTGTTAGTAACCAACCATTCTCTTTCTCACATTTGTCCAGCACTCCACCGACGATTAAGAAACTACCATTAACTGTATTTTAACAGTTTTCTTTTAAAAATGTGGTATTATATTAATGTTATTAAATATTCTGGTGTTATTTTCGTAAATTTAGCTATGTAGGATATTGGTTGTAAAATTACGTTTGCCAACATTTGTATATTTGCTAATCACCAACATTTACCCGTCCTTCTACTAATGAATGAGAAATTACTATGAAGCACATTTTATCAATTTTGTTTGAATTAAGAGGTGAAGGTGTGTGTTTTATGAAATGTGCAAATCCTTTTTTATTTTAAATTAATTTAGTTGGAATTCATTGGACAAATAACGTTGGCCCAAAGTACTAAAATCTGTTAGTTGCCAACCGTTCTCTTTCTCACATTTTTTCATCACTCCTTCAACAACTAAAATATTAACATTAACTGTATTTTAACAATTTTCTTTTAGTAAATGTTGTATTATATATGTGTTATTGACTGTTTTGGCATTATTTTCTTTAAATTTGTTAGGTTGGATATTGGTTGTAAAATGACGTTGGGCTGACATGTTTGTATATTCTTACATCCAACGGTAGAATTTCCAACAATTTCCCATCATTCTATCAACTATTAAAACATTTCCGTAAACAATTTTTTTACTATTTTTAAGATAAATATGTTATTTTGTGTCTGTTATGACATATTTCATCACTATTCTAATAAAATACATTACGCTGGTTTTTAGTTGTGAAATAATGTTGGGCCAACGTTATTTTAATATTGGTATTCCTACACGACCTATTTCCATCATCATTACCAACCAAAAGCCAACAGTTGGTTTAAGGTATTGTTTTCAACACAACATATTGTCAACATTTCCAACCAATTCCCTACCGTTGGCCCAACGTATGTTGCTACTGGGGACAGAGGTTGGATGGAACCTCAGGGAAAACATCTGAGACGCGACTAAGTGAGGATGAAACTTCGGTGGATTACTACATCATGTCCTGATTCCTGGAAGGTAACGATAAATTGTACCTCCACGGTCAGTAATCGAACTCGTGACCCTTGGCCTACCAGTCACGAACGATAACCACTGATCCTAACAGTCGGGTGCGTTAATCATAATTTAGTCAACGAATTCTGTTGGTGAAAATACCGCAAGGCTACCATTGATTTCCGGTAAATTTTTTCAGTGACTTCATTAAAGCCATTTCCAATTTCTTAAAATTAAGAGAGATTATGCGTAAAATACCCTGGATACAAACTATGTCTAAAGGTGAGTGAAAATCTAACAATGTGTAAATTAATTTATTTTACAAAGTTTGGTGGTGGGTAGATACCTACCATATGACAATAAACCCATATTCAGACACTTTGCATACATGCTACGAGGTTTTAAATGTTGAGGATGCAGACAGTGCGCATTGAAAATATAGGGAAAAGGTAATAAAGTATACGAAAATAGCAAATAAATATTTAGTTTGTTGAGTAATGTAACTCAAGGACAGTTAATATTAACGGTGCTCAAAAAAGGCTTCCGGCAAATTTTAATGACTAACGCATATAACAAAAGTTTTCTGTGAAAAGATTTTTTTTTTTTTAACACAATGTGATCACATTATACCCATCTACCTAAAACTGAGCCAGTATATTCGTTGAGATTATATTTATGCTGTCACCAAGCGCCATATAACACTTTTATACTGATCTAAATAGATAAACGATAGTACCTGAAGGCTAGATACCAAACGTCTCTTAAACCTGTAGTACTTAATGCCCAATTCCTTATAATATTTCATGGCAATTTTCTGTTACCGATTCGGCTTCCAAGAAAGCTACATTTCAGCACCCTACCGTAGGATCTAGTTTACATATTGCAGGTTTAGTTCTCCAAAACTAACATGCTCTATATTTTTGTTACGGTTTCCTGTTGGCGTCTTACCCAGAAACCACCATGGCCAGTCACAATCAGATACTGATGGTCACCGATTTATAACGACGAACATGGCGTCGTAATGGCGTGAATAACAAACTGAAAATTATAAAATTGTTTGCGTCTGTGAAGTGTTAAAAAGGGCACGCAGTACAATAAGCACACCAGAAATGTAAGCCGCTGCAGTCATCACAAGTGCTGTGGCAGTTGTGCAGCAGAGCTTCTCGTTTGATGACGTTAAATCGAAATTTCCAAACTTACTACATTTTGTTGTAGAACAGACGAAATTTTACTGCTGCAAAAATAGATGCAGTTAGCAGCTATGTGACAAAACTTTCAGGCTAACGTGAGTTATGTACATACGCAGATGAATTCGTGTGTCATGCTATTTAGTTCGATATGTTATAGAAACCATTTGTGTTTATAACTATTGTTTAGAGTAAAATATTACAAATACTATTGATAAAAAAGTGAATTTTACTATTTTCGAAGTAGTTGACAATCATAACTTTAAATAACACATAGTTCAATGGTACGCAAAGTAGTGTTTGATGACACAAACACTGCTGAAATCTTTATGCTGTATTTAAGGCATCGTGTAAATACGAGCAAGAAGAAAACACCATCTTCGCTATATGTTCTGCTTAATAATATGCTATATCAATGTTGTCCCTTACGTGCCTGTAAAGACCCGAACACTACGATGTTTGTTTGTTTCGCGTTCGCTACGTTCTAATTACAGTCTTCGCACCGGACACTCTTGATGTATTAAAAAAGGTTTGCTATTGGTCGGCAGTGTTTGGAGGGCGGTGCCATCTTCGCCAACCACACTTATATATTTGTGAACGCAGTTAATCAGTTTATCATATATAATTCTAAGACATGTTCAAACGTACCCGTCGGAGGCCATAGAAAAAGGAAACTATATGAGCCACTACTAGTACTGGAGTCAAACCTATATTCACAGAGTACTACGTTGGCGCGGAATATTTTTGTGTAATTTTTCTATGCGTATTTATGCGATGGCCTTTAATTTTTTTTTTTTGCCGAAAGTGATGTGAAAAGGTAAACTAAATCTTCTACTCTTATGATTTACGAATCAGTTAGGTACTTTACAAGATACAAAAGCCTGGAAGATAAACACGTTGTTGCCATTTTTAAGTAGCTCCAGCACGTGTTTCTATGTCCTGTAATAGGAATGCAGTATTTGTTTTAATGTATAATCAGAATGTATTTTTACAACATAATAAGATATTGAAATACCGTTAGTAGTTTCACTTGAAAAATAAACGCATGACACTCGTTCACCTTTCAAAGACCGGTTTTATTTGTCTTCCGGGACATTCTGAATATAAAAATTAATAGCTGACACCTAACCACGGAAGTCCGACTAATATAATAATTATCCTTAAGGCTCGGTTTGTCGCCATGTTGAATTGTATTATTTTTCACTTTTTTGGAATTCTAAGAAGAAAAATGCTAAATATGCGATTATACCTCAAATTCTATTTACATTTCGCTACAGTACAGACCTTGCGATTTAGCCGTTAACTTACAATTACGCCGCAATTTGTGTGGAAGATTTTTTATATTCATAATTTGCCCGACAGATTACGACCTAATTATGCTATACTGGCTATATTGCCATGCTTGTACTGTAGCACAAAGTAAATAGAATTTGTGGTATAGTCACCGATTTAACATTTTTCTTCTCAGAATTCCAAAAAAAACTAAAAATAATATAATTCAATATGGCACTGAAACCGAGCCTTAATATATATATACTTATTTATTTATTTATTTATTCGATAGTCATGTCGCAGGTAGCTCCTGACGGGTGAAAGTGATCGCGTTTAGACACTCAGGAAAGCAGCAGCGCGTCCGAAGCCACGCGTCGGCAGGACAATAGATAATTACGCTCCGCGGAGCTCTCAGTATAGGGGCCGCTCCTTGGGCGCCGAGTGGGACCTTAAGTGCGAAACTTGGCCTGATGTTTTATTCATTAACATAACAATTCAGCTATGATGTAGACGTCTTGGCGTTTTCTATTCTACAGTGTCGAAGAATAACACGAGAACGAACAAAAAGTGGCCTTGGAAAAAGAAAATAGGTTTTACAATTTCGTTAAACAAATATCTCGTGTTGTCATGTTTGTGGGTGTGCTACCACGTTTCCGAGTCTTCATTAGTATTTTACCCTAACTATTCCATACGTAATTTTATGCACACATCACGCCATCACGGCGGTAAAAAAATTCTAAATTCCACGTGTGGTGTGATCATTCATTTCGTTCAAACACAGGTTAATGCTTTATTGCTGAGATAGCCAAACCTTTGGTGCAGTAAAAAAGATTTTTATGGTCGACTATGAGGTTACGTAAATTAGGCAAGTCATATTAGCCACACGATATAAAGGATTACTGATTTAGCAATACAGGTCATTCAAAGGACCCATTCCGCAAGGAAATTGAAGATAATTTGTGAATTCTAAAATATTTTCTTGGTGATTTCAATGCACGGTTAAGAAAACTAACCCCTTAATTAATTTTCTTGCAACTTTTTAAATGTGTAGTTTTTTATTTAGTATTCATTTTAAGATGTACTTTTACACGGTAATATAATAAAATATTTTTAATTTGTATTAAACATACAAAATAACTTATGCCATCATAATTAAGAAAACTAATTTTTAGAAAATAATGTTGTAATTTTTTGCACATTCCTCGCACTAGTACATTTTTAAAAATTGCAAAAATATAAAATATGCACTGGCAAGACAACGATAAAACTTTTTTAAAATTCAATTATGTTATTCTTAGTACCTGTCGAACCTACATATAAGCCACCACTCAATTTTTCTTCATGTCCATACGGCCCACATTGCTGTATGGTATTTAAGCTGTTTTTTTTTAAATATACTTAAACTATGAAAAAATAAGCACTATAATTCTGACATATAAGAAAATTCGTGCTCATAAGTGTTTTCGCACATTTTTATTCTTGTAATAATATTTTTGTGTTATCAATTCAGAATAAGGTTTAGGTCAGAAAACAGTATCGTGAAAAGGGGCTGAGCTCCAATTAACTTAATTTAACATGTAAATCCTTATTCTTGACCTCGCCTGGAGTCTATGGTAGGCAGCCCCCTTATTTCAAACCTCGCTCTTGGTACAACGCATTATTTAGCATTATTTAATTTCACCTGGCGGGTACAACGTTCTATTTCATCAATGTATACTAATAAATAGTGCTGCATTGTCCAAGGTAAACAATTTGCCACATTAAACGAAAATTACTCTTAATATTTTTTTTTTTTTTTAATTATTTCTGCTCCGACAGTGATTTGCCTTTGAATTCCTACTGGTCTTTGAACCAAAAACCTATATAGGCCCTAGTTGATATTATTAACTAACATTTTCTTCGCCCTCTTATCCATTTCTTTGATAACACAGCTTTCACAGCAAAGTTTTAACGGTACAATTTGTTTTTGTACAGGGAATCGAACTTTATTGATTCATGTCGTGGGTATTGGTAAACACTTTAAATTACTTCCTGAAAGTTCGTAATGTATTGCATTTTACGAACAACTTATCCGTGCATAACAGTAGAACGCCGCAGGGACTGTGAATTACTATTACAAAGACTTGATTGTAACATTAATGTTGTTTGAACTCGCTATTTTTGTCAACCACAAGTGATTTACAGCGTATGTGACTCCTTTTACAACCGTGGGATTGACTTCTGATCAACTTTTGTGAGTATGCGTCAGACGTCTCATAAAATTTCATTAATACGGCTTATCATAAGGACGATAATTGCAGGAAATCAGAATTCATCTTAGTTAGTCTTACAGAAAAATAATTAATTTAGAATCACAGTTCCGTTATAGCTGTCCAGTTTACTATATACAACACGAATTATTTTTCTCTTAGAATGGACCCTGCAGTTGAATTGAATACAACACTGTTTCGCGCTGACACAAGGAAATAAGTATCCGAGGAGAATATGTTGTTTGTTATGTTTAATGAACACGCAAATTGGAAACAGCCCACACCGGCAGAGACCTGAAATATTTCACCGTCCATGTTCGTCCATTTCTTATTTTTAAAACTACGTTTATGGACGTACAGACCATATACTCAGGGAAAAACTGCACAGTCCACTGACGTACCTCATCAAGAAACCCCAACGGAGGGTGACGGGTATCGTTGTAAGTCACGTATACGAGACCGTGAAAGGTGTAGGTGTCTGCCTAACTAGAAGGAGGGTCACGTCTTTCGTTTCGGTTATTGTTCCTGTTCTGGGCGTAGCCAGGCCAGTAAGTTGCTGGAACTCTTATTTTCATTCAAATAAAGAAGCACATATCGTTTACTTCACTAAAACGCCAACGCAAATAATTAAGGTAACACTGTTATACCTTCCTTAATAAACTGTCAGCATAATTTTTCTAAATGTACAATTTATTAAAATGGCCGCCCATCTACACCGCCTAGAAACGTGTACAGAGCTTGGGCGTATAGAAGCTTATTTGAAAGCTGTGATGTCTGTTTAGAAATAACATTCAAAGAACGTTACAGCAGGTGTGCATACTTATGTCAGATTTTCTTTTCAGCTTATTTACTCGCATCTGAAAATGGTGTACATTGGTATTTTTGTTTCCCTTCTAAGGTATTGAAATTATAGCGAAATGTATTTTAAGATGCAACCTATAGGCATGAGCAAACACCCTTTCATCTTTAATAATATCTAGCGAAGTGGCGCAACGGTTAAACGTCTGACTCATTTGAGAGGACCTGGGTTCGATCCTTGGCTCAAGCCATCTTGATTTCGGTTTTCCATCATTTTTCTTAATCGCTCTTGGCGAATGCTGGAATGATTCCTTAATGTATGCCATGGTCGATTCTTATTCCAGTTCCTGGTGTATAGTTGTACGTAACCATCTCTAATGACCTCGCTGTAGACGAGATATAAAACCCAATAAAATTAAAAATAAATAAATAAATTACACCATTAAATGATAGGATCACCACTGAATGTCGCAAGAAGGCAATGTATCAGCGAGAAGACTGAAATCTATTTCAGTGACTTCTATCTTTAAGGTGAGTCGTGGTGCGCGTACTGTGTCGCCCTTAGAGCTTCCGCACTTCTAGGCCTCAAGCTCACATTAAACGTGCAACCCAAGCGGCTACCTTAATTTCACTGACACAAGAGTTATTAAATCGTTTATTGAACTCGTAGCATGTTCGCCACGTCCCATAATGTGACTGCTCTTGAGATACCCGAACTAAAAGATTCGCTTTCCTTTAATTAAACTCTGCAGTTTTTCACACAGTTCGACGTCTGTTTACTACTAAGTAACCCTCTAACGAACTGTGGCTTTCCTAGATCAGGCGCATGTCAGGTACTGGCACAACACATGTTTGCGAACCCACTCCCAGGAAACAACTAATTAAAAAAATCTCATAACTCTGCTGAGCAGATTATGTATCCAAGTGACACTACAAGAAAATGTACACTTCGTATCAACCGCAAGTGTCATATTACTAAGCGTACCGTAATTATGGCACAGTTTACTAAGATATTGTGTATTCGGATTTATTCAACATATGAACTTATTAATTGATGGTCGTGAAGAAGTGTAACTTTCTTTTAAAAGAGCTCCCTTTGATTTTGTGACAAATATTATATTATTAACTTTACTTTTCCCGTGTAGTTTACTGGGCGTGTCATTGAGATAATATTTTCAAATCACGGTTTGATGATGAATAGAAAATATGCTAAATGAAGTCTCTAACTTTTATAAAATGAACCCATTATTGCTAATATCAAGGTGTTCCACCGTTTGTATGTCAAACTCTCAGATTGTATTTATGTAGTCTGAACTATTTTGTTATTAAAGACTTATTTTATGTGCAAAAAAATTAAGTAATACATAAATGCTCCTTATAAAAAATTAATTCTCTTAATTAAATAGTTATGCTACCATTACTGTATCGAGGTACGCCGTCTCGCGTTTTTCTTTGATATTTCCAAGGTAGTTGAAATTTTCAAGTCAGTTGGTTAGAAATTCATAAAACAATTTAAGCAGTGAGAATATAGTTCATTTAACCTTTCACCACACAAGTTGTTTTCAATAAAGAAAGGTTGAGTTGAAATTGTAAATGCATTACCAATCACGTAAACGTACAGATCTAGGCTCCTTGAGACAGTCATTACCTTGAGACTATAAAAGTGTTTATTGATGCTACAGTCGACTCTGCTCAAGATGACGAGATCAAGACATCGAGTTCTTTATGTTATCTGTTGACCAAGATCCCTGTAGGATTTTTTTTCTATGAACGCATTCTCATAATTATCTGTAAGCCTGTCATACATATTTGGTTAAGGTCCGGAAGTTTTCGTGAAAATATTTCATCACTTTATATCAGTGTCTTGCGTGCAAGTGTGCGGCTACACTTTATATGATTATTGGCTGCGTGATTTTGTGCAGAGACGTCTCCCAATTGACTGCGCCAATCAGAGCCAGGGTACTGCAACCATTCACAACACACTCCAAGACGCAGAGAGTTAAAAAACTTCCAATCACTGACCAAAAAGTTGGGTAAAAATACTTATTTTTATGAAAACTTAAAGTCTCTAATTATTATTAATATTACCATCCAGATAAGAGAAGTAGCTCCGAACAAGTAGACATTACTTCAAGACGCAGCCAGTGATGAAGGTTTGTTCTAAGTTTACCGCAGGTACGTCTTTGTGAAGTGTCGTTTCTCTTTCGACCGTGCCAACCATTATAAGGTTCCTGCAACACTACGCGTCTGTGACACAGGCTAAATAGTAATACAGACGTGAAATAACGTGGCGGCTCATTAGATACGGATGAACTTTACCGCTCATTGGCTGCTCGAGACTGTTGATACGAGCCCCGTGTCTGTTTGACTGCTTCATGTTAAGGGAGGTTTCCTATTGGCCTGGTTGTCAGTTGCTGGGCAGCCGCCTTAACGTTGATTGGCGGTGTATGTTTCCGCCATGTTGCTGGCCAGGGAAGCCAATTTGCTGGTGGCTATTTCACTTCTGTATTCATAAATATTCTGTGTCTGTGATTAGCGGGTAGAACCACAAGCCACGCGAGAGTTACAACACGCCAGTCACCGACTACGAAGCAGAACTGCAGATGTGCACGTAATGCACCGAAACAAACAGGGAGATATTCTTTTCGCGAAATGCTCGTGGTCCTAGTATGCAGACGAGGACGAGGCTGGATGCCTGACCACGAACTCGCAGTAATTCTCTCACGTGACCTGCCTTGCCTTCTTGGCTCGTCCAGAGGTCGGACGCGAAGACTGCATCCGTTATTTGATGCAAGCAGGGAGCGCGTCGCAGTTTTCCGGTGTACGCCAGACTGCATCCAACTTCTCGTCCGTGCATGGCATTGTCAAACACCATATATCGGTTAACTTTGAGTTCCTCACAGCCGTAATAGTTTCGAATTTTCATTTCGAGCGTATTTTTATCACCTCGTGTTATTTGTGACAATAGCAGTTCTCGAGAAGTCCCTTTGTTAAGCTGATTTGCAAAAAAATTCTCTCGTTCGATAAACGATCTGATTAAAGTTAACTCGCGTTCAAAAATTACCTAGTAAACCAGATCATGTACTCTATGAAGTTTGGGGTTACCAAGCTCGAGACTAGGATAGCTCGTGTAAGCAGACGAAACCCGCTTAAAGATGCAAAGAAATATGGCCGCTAACTCGACACAATCATAGAATTGAATAGTGAAACAGCATTCACGACGTTTGTAATATCGAAGGAAAAAAGGACACAGTAAACGAAGAGCTGCAAAGAGAAAAATTGCAATCCTGAAGGTTAAGAATTCTCGTCTTACGGTTAATACAAACTTATAATTATATATAAAAAAAAAAACAATTTATTGTTTATTTTATTTTGCAAAAGTTCTCTTGGAAGTACATTTTGCCAATGATATACTATTTTAGAAAATACTAAACAATTGTATAAAATATTTTGGTTTACTTTTAATTTCCGCTTTTAGGCATTCTACATATAAAAATCTTACAAACCTCTAACCGTTCAGAAAAACTGATGGCGTGACTGAGACCTCCCAGTTAACTGACAGGTTACTTTTAATAAATTTGCATTGCTTTGGATCTTTACGTGGAAAAAAGGGGGCTTTATATACGTGTTTTAAAAACTTAAAGAAACATAGGATTCCAAAATGTTGAATTAAGGCGGCCGCCTGGATGGCGCTAGAAATGCATGCAGCGTGTTCGGAGTTACGTTTTTCCTGCGAGACTATTGAACGTGCGTCCACAATGCTTATCTACGAAACGAAAACACACTTTAGACTACTTGTGAACGTGACTTTCAAGACACCACGCACGTTGGAAGCATTATTTTAAAGCGCTCAAGCTAGGTTAAAATCGGCTTTTTCATGCGGTTGTTTCTCAAGATATATGTAACGGATTTGTTCGAGATTGAGGTCTACAAGTACATTTGACTTTGTTACAGAGCGGCGTGTAATAAAATGACAGGGTCACCACTTATAAGTCCCACAGTAAAAACGTTACGGTGTGATCACTGCGCGCGCGTTTGCGTCTTCGGCCGTAGATGCGATATCACAACACGTGTGCCGGCCGGCGTCGCTCGTAGCGCCTCACCAAACATACTCTTCACCAGGCAGCAGCCTTAAGTAGATCGTTTAGTTTATTCGAATGTTTTGCTCTATTATAAAAAAAAATAACGTGACATGTTTTGCATATATGTAATTGTTTAGCACAAAAAAAATTTAAAGTACTTTAATGCATCCTACACACGCTACCATTTGTCCATTTGTGCACTTCTTGTCACGTGTGTAATAGACGTCTAAACATAGATTTGCGGCACATAAACGTGCTGTAGTCTCGCCGACACAGGGCGGCTTCCTGTCCACGTGTTACTGTTATACCGAGCAGCTGTGAAGTGTTATGAATACTACTTACGTGCTGGTGACTCAGTGTGTAGGCACGAACACTGTTGGATTATCCGGTATGTTTACTGTTAGGTGCTGCGTTAATAAGTGAACAAACCGCCTATTCTCGTTGAACATTTTAGAATAGCACCCCAGGTCAATATAAAAATAGTTCTCGATGTAGCAGAAATACGAGACAAATGAATATTGTTAGTATTAGTTCAAACATACAAAGTTTTGACTTCTACTATCTTGTATTCATGACAGTAGAATTGGCAAATATAAGGATGTATAGTCGTTACATTAAAAACCTCTATTACATAACTTTTGTATTGATTAAATAAGAAAGCGAAGTTAGGCACATAGCATGTTTTTAGCAGTTTTATTAAGGTCAATTCTGTTTATCAATCATTACTGTTATCATCTTTGTTATCTTAATAGGAGGACAACCAATTATTGATTTCAGTCCCACATCAAGACATTCATCTGACCTAAGACCTAATCTTAATTGAATACCCTTTTCTTAGATAATTTCTACGTATATTCCACGTTTGAATGTGATCATAGAGTAAACAAAGTTATTGAGTAATGATTAGAGACATGCAAAATTCGCGTTATTTTCTGACAGATGACTAAACTCCAAGTGAATATAGGCTCGTTAGACGTCTCCCGCTGGCTGATATTGTCGTGACTTACCACGAAGAATTCTTACACGGTAGAGAGGCCAATCTCTGTAAATACGTAATACATGTAAATGACAACACACGAATGTTCGTGGCCAATTTAATAGCAGATTATGCTCTGTTATGTATAGGAAAGTGAAGTTTAGTCTGCTACCAAATGATGACGCGAATTTTGCATGTCTCTAGTAATGATAGACCCATATTTGCTCAATCAGAAAGTTGTATGGTTAAGGTCTGAGGGTAACAATGATTCTTGATTAGAGGGTTTTAAAAAGTGCTCACACAACGGCTCTCACACATTCAGGATGAGTAGAGACCCGGATATTTCGCTGATTCAACGGCCTTCCAGGTGGACTCCGCAGTCCTATGTACACTCTGTCTTCAGCTACTTGTGTATTTGCTGCTGTTCGAATTAGTAGGGACACGAACATTTCGCGAATCCAGTTAACTGCGTGTCAGAATCAACTATGCATACTGAAGCCCCGACTGTTTGTTTACTAACTGCCACTCAGTGGAACAGTAGACATTGAACGTATTGACGGGGCTTCGGTATGTATAGGACATTGTATTCTAGCATGCAGGTCATTGAACTCGTGAATTTTTTCTAGCCCTACGATGTTTACCTACGAAAAGAACACATACATGAAACTATGCTTCTATGTTTTTAAAAATTCAGCACACTTGTTAGAAACATGATTTTCAGGCTTCTCTAAATGGCTAAAAACGGGTTTCTTAGAATTTTGTAACTCCGAAAATATTTCCTGAATTCGTTAAGTGCAAAGCGAGGGGCATGCATTGGTCTTTACTTCATTCTGTTCAAAAATTAAATGTTGTGATCACCGCTCAAAATCCCGTAGGAAAAAGACTACAAGGAAAACCTTGCACGCCAGTTTGGCGCGCTGCGAATAGAGGCGATATGCTTCTCGTCAAGCGTGAGACACTGGCTCTTATCGCTACGCTGTTGCCACGCGTCAAAGGTGGAAATTCGACACCGGCGAAGCCTCCTCTTAAGTATTAACTGAGCAAGGTGATGGGCAAAGTGGTAAAACATTGTGCTCGCATTCTGGAGGATCTTATTATTAATACAGGCCATTTGGTCCTTGTTTCCTGTATCTGTCATTAATTCCCTCCAGAATGGCCTTGCTGCCGTAGAGGGTTTCAAGCCGCACTACCTATATTCAAAACATAGGTAAATATATAGTTACGGTTATGCTTGTGTGCATAAATGTTTATAATACAACGTTTAAGTAAAATTATAGAATAGATTACATCATTTCAATTTTTTAGGCCAGAATTTTAAATATCTTTATTTTATAATCTCTTTTTTCAACAGCAGGTATTCAGTGCAGTTTATGAACATTGGTCCACACTCCCGTGGACACAAACGTAGGGTGTCCCTAAATTTAAGGGAAGTAAGGAAGCAAAAAAAAAAAAAAACTATAAGTGTAATGCTGTATGAATCACGCGTATCATTATATCTTCATAAACGTCAGAGAGTTGCAATATTAGAATTTTTTTCTTTACAAGTAGTGGCGGGAAAACCTCTTGGGTTCACTGAGCTGGAGGCTAGTCTACAAATATATCCGTGTACTCAAGGCTGCATACTGACACAGTAAACATACACTGTTGTGCCTGAATGTAGTTGCTTTTTATAATTGGCTCAGCGCCCTCCAAGAGGTCTCAAATAACCCTTAACCCAATTAGTAAAGTCACACAATTCTATAGTTGTTTGAGTTCTAGCTTGTGACAAAATGAAGTCGCGAATTTTTCAGGTCCCTATTTATAAGTAGCATTTTTTTTACGGCGAAAATAATTTTGCATGAAGTGGTTTTAGTGCCTTATGTGCACATCTGCTCTTCTGCTTCATGGTCTGTGATTGGACGGTTTAACTATCGCTAGTCTTGGGTTTCTACTGACAAATCACAGACGTATGGTGTCACAATCGCCTTATTCTGACTGGTGCAGTCAAATGAGAGACCGTGACTGAACAAAGACACGCTGCCAATAACCATGAAGCACAGCTACCGATGCGCACGTAAGGCATTGAAACGACATGTTGCAAAAATCTCTTCGCGACAAAAATGAGGCCCTATTTATAAGTCAATATTTTATATGAAGTTGAAGAAAGTACCTGTCCAGTGACTTCATTCCTCTTCTGAGGGTACGCCTGTCCCCTGAACGAAATACTGCCCATGTTACTGTCGCCTGTTTATAAAGTCTACAGTAAGAGAGTCCAAACTTCAATGTACAGTAACGAGAACATTATTTCCGCAGAAGACACCCAAAATGGCTACAATTCTCCTCTCCCTAACATTACTGTCAGAACATGCATCAGAGAGATGTTTCAGAATTGTCATGTTCGTAATATAATTTTCGTTATTGCATTAACTTCAACATACTAAACAAAATTATTTGTTAATGGCATGCGTTACTGTTGATGCTTCATTTAATTTGTTATTTCATTGTTACGCATATTTTTCGTTTCATAAGTTTCCCGTCGGAAAAGGGGAACTTCCGGATTCTTCTGTTAAGGATTTTTTTTCCTATCCCAGTTACGAGGGCCAGCGGGTGAAGCAGCAGTGGATACAAGTGTATAGGCGGTTCGGGATAAAGTGAGACCTAAAAAAAAACCTGCTCAAGTTCTATTTCCAGCCAATTCGTATCTGTTCGCGCGTAACGGCTAACGACGGGAAATATCTAAACTCTCTGGCCACGTCACTTGATGTTTGCGCGCGTGATACACTGTGCAGTCAGTTGGAATCTATATAGTTTGATAATAATAAATGTATTGATTATATAAAATACAATTATGTCGATTTCGGTTTCTTTTGTTTTAGTATTGCTGTATTTGAACAGGAAAATACATAGAACAACATTGCGTAATTGTGCTGCCAACCTTACAAGCAGTAAGGGAACTATGTAGAGTCAGTGTTGAATTATAAGCTGTAACTGCTAGTGGTATTTTTCAACGTTTAAATTTTAGCGCTTGCTGTATCCCGAACGACATGTAGGGACTGTTGTAAGTGAGTCGCCCTAGCTCGCGTGTAGGCCTCGCCACTTTGGACGGCTGCTTTATCGCCCATTGTGGCCGCAGACAAGACAACGCCGAGCCCTCCAGAAGCTGAACTAATCGCTCGATGACACGTGGCGTCGTCGCCCTGTAGCCAGGGGCGTGGTTGGCGTCTCGGCGCACGTGCAGCCGGGCGATTGTCGCCCCTACGACGAGCCACGTGTTTCCAGGGCAGGTCGCCCCCGTACGCCACGCGCGCACGCTTCTCCATTTCGCGACACGCTAAGAACGAAATAACGTGTCGTAATCTCCGTTGTGTACTTTTGTTTACAACAGACTTAACGGAATGGTCCGTAGCCATAGCGCCGACGCCATCTTGTGGCCTCGTAGCAGTATGCATGTGTGTATTTATGTATGTTGTGTGTGTGTTTGCATATACATACAAACATTCATAATACATTCATACATTCATACACACTGCTTAAATGCTCTCTACTTTTAGGAGTAAAGATCAACCTTAGATTCAACCACATGATATTGTCACAGAAAACATTAAGTACTTAGCAACAATTAAAACCCCTTCGTAATGCATAACATATGTCACTGGTAAATAATTGGAGTTCTCATGTAAATTATTTCATCAACAATTCATAGTGATTAATCAAGCTTTGCAGGCGAGTTTCGAAATCTTTAATTAATATTGAAAATTGATTTCGTAATTGTATTATTTGCTTGTCGCTGTGCTGAAAATCCCGGTGGAAACAATCAGCATCGCGGTAAAACAAATTATACTTTTCCCAAATACCTCTGACCTTATAGTGTTTTTACTAGAAACGTTTAGTTAAATTAGGGGAAGTGATTTAAGTATTGGCTTAATAAACATTTAAGCATCTTCAAGCATCACGCCATTTATTTTCATTATATACTCTTAACATTCATTATTTTTTTAAAATTAGGACAAGAAAATTAATAAACTTCTATAACCACTTAAATCAGATGTACTATGACAAAACGAACAGTCTAAATATACTCATGGACGTATGAAACGAAATACCATTTTGGAAACTTATAAGTGAAATGTATATCGACGCAAACGTAAAGTAGGGCATGCGTATGATTTGAATGGTATTGCTTAAAAAAAAAAAAACGTTTTAGCGGCCTTTGAACGGACTTGGATACGTGCATAACTTTGTGACTGATGGAAGTATAGAAGTTTACCATAAGTAAGCCATAAACATACATTTTGGAGGCATAATGACTCGTCGATGTGAAATGTTAACTTTTTAAACTGGCAGAAAGGAACCGTTCAGCTTATCCTTGCATATGGTACAGATCCAACTATGAGTTTTACGCGGGTGGTGGAAAGGGCAAATTTCTCTGTTTAAAAAAGTTTGTTCAGCTAACCCACGCTTCCTTTTCGTGCTTATTGTACTTTTCACACATTGCTGAGTAAAAAGTAACACAAATGAAATACAACCTGAATGGAGTAATGGCATTGTCTATATTATTAGGGACTGCGGTGGCCGAATGGTCAGACCATTCGCCACCAAGGCGATATGGGTTCGATTCTCGGCGTGGTCGGTCCCCGGTTTTTGCACATGGGAATCGTGCCGGACAAGGCCGCTGGTCGGTGGTTTTTTTTTTTTTTTGGCGGAGGGGATTTACTATTTCCCCCGCCCTCTCATTCCGGTGCTGCTCCATACTCATCTCATGTCACCCCTCACCGGCGCTAAAGACCTCGATGCTGAGCGCTGACCGTAATCTCTCACGAACTTGTACCATTTCTATTTTATGATTGAGGAGTGGAAAGGAACTGAATGTCTCTAGCTCATTCCTCCACTTGGTTTCGTCGCTGCCGTGAACTTAAGCAAAACTCTGGAACACTGAATCAGGTCTGACGATATCTGATCCCAAGAAACTTCTGCGTCTCTTTCTCAATGCACTGTAGGCGTGCATAGCTTTGCCGAGGATTCTTTTCTGCCTGAAACATCACCGCTTCAAACTACAAAGGGCTCACTACACATCCCGTGTCACGGAGAGCATTACTAAATATTTTAGAATGTGCCTCGCTTCAGCTTGAATTAAACTGATGGCCGCTAACACAGACGACTATATAAAAGTAAGGTGTTTCTTTTAAAGCTGTGGTCACTCTGAACAACAGCCTCTTGACCAGGGAATTAACAGAGTCTAAATTAATACCCTTCCTTCAACACTCTCTTGGGATCATATTCACATAAAGACTTACGTCACATTATAAGTATGACAGATATCTCTGATTCTCCTCTGATATAAATTTTCGTTTACATGCCACGTATTTAACATTTGCAGCATACAGGCAGTCGGCCAAAACCAGTCAATACAATACGCAAACAAGCGTCAATTTTGCGAGTTGTTCTGTCAGTCCAATACATTCTTCAGTCAAAATTGATTGTCGTTTGACTGTATAAGTAGACTGGAAAATTTCGCGAATTCAATTATCTGTATTAGGCTAGAATCCATTATACTATGCATACTCAAGC
>PNEQ01037052.1:79187-132822 GCA_003012365.1 Medauroidea extradentata
CAGCGTGAGGCAGCTGCTCTGCTAGTCGGCAGCCAGGCCAATAGGAAACCTGTAGTAACATGCAGGAGCCAAACAGACACGGGGCTGGAGTCTACAGCCTCGGGCAGCCAATAAG
This sequence comes from Medauroidea extradentata, assembly GCA_003012365.1. Taxonomy (NCBI): domain Eukaryota; kingdom Metazoa; phylum Arthropoda; class Insecta; order Phasmatodea; family Phasmatidae; genus Medauroidea; species Medauroidea extradentata. Next base: position 79,303 of record PNEQ01037052.1, read on the forward strand.
CGGCCAAGTTCGCCTATATCAAACGAGCCGCCACGTCATTTCACGTCTGTATTACTATTTAGTTTGTGCCCCAACTATTAGTCAACTAGCTGCTACTCAGTGGAACAGCAGACAAGGAACTTATAGACGGGGCTCGAGTATGCATTGTATAATGGATTCTCGCCTACAGGTCACTGAATTCACGAAATTGTCCAGTCCCTATGTATAAGCGAACAGCACGTGGCAGCCTCCTGAAATATTTTCTTATTTATTTCTGGCTTGCAGTTTCCAAATCTGTGCCAAAAACAAATGCTGTTCCATCAGGGTTGTAACCAATAGTAAAACCTTTCACCACACAGCAGCCATTACCGATTAACTGTGCTGATTCGGGGAGATGCAGCCTAGCTAGCGATTCCAACAAAAATGAATCTGAAGCCTTTCTGGCTCAATGCCACGTCATCTAACCGCTCCTCGTTGAGGCTTTACAGCGTTTTTATTTCCTGCAAGTAATATTGTTACAATGGTTGCGTAAAATCATTAGCATTTTAGTATTTTTAATGGACGTTGTTCTCAATATTATCTAAATAATACCGAACGGCAAAACTTTTTGAAGTACAAAATTACACAGAAGATTTACTCGTTGCTTACGGTATACCACGTTATATATCATAGCATGGCTCTGTTATTTAATGTGCTACATATATTTCTTCCTTCCTAAAAAATAAAACAGAATGATTTTAACTACATCGTAACCAAAACCAATGAATGCGGTAAGTAATGTATATTCTATGTGTCCTCATTCGTGCATGTGTGTATTGTGTGTACTTTCATATGTATATTATTATGTTTACTTATTAACTACGCTATTTCCTGTAGTGAAACACAAGCTGCGTCTTCATTGTAACAGCCAATAGCCAATTTCATCCAGACACACTGGTATAGTGTAAGTTAATTTACATATACATTACCGTAGTATTACCAATGTAATATGCCACAATCTTTGGCATTCTTCCTCTGGTAGACCAAATTTAAACCAAATATATTGTGTTTCAAATTTCTTTACTAATACTTTCACGTAAATAATTTTTCGGAAAATAATTGTCATTTAGAGATATTTTTCTGAAACGTAAATTCAAATGCAACATTTTCTATACTAAGTGCTAAACATAATACTGGTAATCGTTTCTTAATGTGGCAGTATACGTGAACCACTGATTAGTTTTTATATTTGGTCCCCCATTATAAACTCCGGGGCTGCAAACTTGGCGGTAATAGCCTTTAATGCCAAACTTAATAAGGTACGATCCTCTCACTAAGCTGGTGTGGATTTGTTCCTTGTCGGGAATGCACTTTCTACCCGAGTGGTTTTACATGCCCAGTTTGTGTAACGGCTGGTGTATTATTTTCATGAACCTTTCCAGTCCGTAGCACATTTTATTTAAACCCTGTTCACCCCAAGTTACAAACGTCTATAAATAAGTACTTTTTTTTTTTTTTTTTCGTAGAACTGAGCATCGTGATGCGAGAGTTTTATGATAAGAGCGAACCTTTTGAGGTTCGACGATCCGCTCTATTAGTGTCCGTTACGACTGACAAATGAGCAGCGTAATCACTTGCTTTATGGCATCGTGCGTTCTGGCTGTTTGCGACTTTCATCACAGAGCTTATGACACGATGCTGACCTTAAAAGAAGCCTTCACGTGCAGAAAATGTCTATTCTGAGTCGGCGACGGACCGTGGACGGCTCAATTTCCCACTAAGAATGTGAAGTTCAAGGACTCGCAACGCAGTTGTGTGAACCGAGCTGTCTTGCAGACATATACTCTAGTTATTACCGTGACATTTATGTTACAACTATAAGCATGAAATAAATGTCAATACCGCAACGAGTGATAACTAAACGAGCTTGAAAAACATCCAAGGAAATGAATTCCGGATGCTTGTAAACACAGTGCCACTTATCCAAGTGAATGCAGCTAGTCTGAAATTTCTACTAGTAGTTTCTTCCTTATTAAACTTTCGTCACCTACTAGTCCAGGAATTTCAGATCAAAAATGACATGAACATAGAATAAATTTAGTACAAGCTGGATATTTGCACAGAAAATCTAATAACTATTGTTAATAATTCGCGAAAACTCCTTAAAAATCCCACGTGTACTTCAGCTGTTTTAGAAGGAAAAAGTACTAAGGGAAATCAAGTGTTGGTGGTTTAAAATTGTACATTAAATGCATAAAAAAAACTGAATAAAATCACAATGGTGTGAAAATGTGTACAAAGTATCTAATAAGTTCTTAATAATTCACGAAAAGTCACCAAAAATCCCACGTGTGCTTCAGCTGTTTCAAAGCTAAAGTGGCTAAGTGACATTTCGCAATGCACTGTAAAAAACTGTTAGGACCTGCACCATACGTGCGTATAGGCCTGCTGAGAATTTGCATACGGTGAACTAATTTAACATGCATTTATACTACGTATTCCAGTAAAGTACAAAAAAAAAGTAACAGCAGTAGAGAAAATACTATCTTTGTATGGTAATTCCCATAACACGTATAGGTTAATTACTTCCTTGTTTCATTATTAGGAAATTTTCAAAATTATTTAACAGTGTAGATTTATTAATATAGTAGCCATTAAATACGTGACGTATTAATTTTTACACGCAACATATTATGAGTATTCTCAATAAGTTCTGACAAGTTCCAAAAAACTCCACGAGTACTTAAGCTTTTTCAGAAGCCAAAAGTGTATAAGTGATATTTTACCATTGGCTTTCAAATATAATTTTCCAGATTAAATATGGAACGTATGGAATTTAGATAGAGTATCTAATAAGTCCTGAAAAGCCCTAAAAAAATCTCCCGTGTACTTAACCTATTTCAGAGCCAAAAAAGTCTATGTAATATTTAACTCAAGGTTTTTAAAATCATCCTCTTTAGAATATCCAACTTACGAAGTTTTCCACTTAATAAGTTTCAATAGTTTCTACCATGTCTATAAATACAATAGAAATTTAACATTTTAAAAATTTTTCCTACCTGAGAAATTAAAATATTTTAGTCCTTTCAGAAATTTCTTAACAAGGTTTTCCTGTATATTGTCGGAATAAGTATCGTTAAGCATAAATATGTTCATAGCGTCTGTAATACATTCTCAATAAGTGCAGAAACGTCCTAATCAATAATACTGGTGCATCGCCTGTTTCAAAGCCAAGAAGTTGTGACATTTTTACGCTAGGCGTTTAATAGGATAGGAAACTTTTCAACACGTAGGTAGAACATATCAGATGCTGTGTACAATATTTCAGCTTGTAACATTGTTATTCAGGCTACGTATGTAAAAGCCTAGGCTAAAATGTCAGTTAGACCCTTTCGGCTCTGAACAGCTGAAGCACACATGAAATTTTGGGGGACATTTGAGGACTTATTCGTATATGCTTACAAAGTAGATGAACACACATGAGGCAAAACATTTATGCAACACGTTTTTTGGCGAAAACACATTACAGGCAAAACGCATCAATGGAAAAAAATATGCATTCTGTAGGCAAACTCCGGTGAGGTAAAATTACTTTAGGCAAAACCACAATAAACGCCTAAATTATAACTATTTGTGCCCCCTGGTAAAATATTTTGTCATACTTATTCTGTATTGCAGGTAAGAATAAAAAACGTTTACTTGACGGTTACGTTTTTTTTAAATACAGTTGTTCCTCAATTACTTTGAAACAAGTGTTGTTATGAGAGCTCTCGCCTTATGTCGGCAATATGATGAGTCTTTTCCTTATTCGTTGATTTTAGTATAAGCCTGCACGGCAATTGGTAGTTTCGTGACTAAAGTTAGTATGTACAATGGCGGGAGGTCTAATAAATAAGCAATCCGTTGCGTTTATTGGTGCCGTACGGTTTCAGGCCCGATGGGCCAGAGTACAGCAGTCGCTATCATTGACTATTAAACTATTATTATATATACATATACATCGTATATGTAAGGAAAATTAATCTAATGCTTTTCCTTCTCATTTTTATAGCTGAACCAATAAAAGCAATTTCACACTAACTTATTAAATTCGTGGGGGATCTACATTCAATACGTAATTGGTAGCGTGTCTTTGTGAAGTGACGTATCTCGTTTGACTATGCCAATCAGAACAAGGTTACTGCAACGTCGCTCGTCTGTGATTTGCGAGTAGAACTACATGACACGTGCAAGTAAAAACAGCCAATCACTGACTATGAAGCAGAACTGCTGACGTGCACATAAGGCATTGAAACATACTCAGGCAAAATTATTTTCGCGAAAAGTTCATGGCCCTATCCATAAGAGATAAAAAGAATGGCTCGCAAACGTCTTCCGCGTCTGGCACACGCGATAAGAATGCCTCTCATCAGTCAGCCCCCGCACACCGACAACGCTTCCCTTCTTCTCCAGCCAATCAGCGACCTCCTAGCACAATGGTTGCAGGCTTATGTGAAACACGTGATCAGCTCTCGGCAGAAAAAGTTTTGTTACAAAACTGATAAACTCGAGAGAATGTGTTTACCTAGGATTGTCATTAAATGTATTCAATATACATGTTGAAATGTTATGATCCCCATTTTTTTGTAAAGTCAATCTTCTCGGGAAGGGAAATGGCTAAAACGGTTGCTTTTGCAGCTATTTTTATGTTGAGATGACCTCTTGAAATTTACTTCGTGTGTCGGAGGCCTAGAAGATGGGATGGACTAAGGTTGACCCAGCATGTGTATTGCGCTTCTACTTAGCCTCTATGTCCCTATAACTGAACTGACGCGTAGTCTTCCTTTCGTCAACGTGCCGTCACAGACTAGATAGTAATACAGACGTGAAATGACGCGGCGGCTCGTTTGATACGGGTGAACTTCGCCGCTTATTGGCTGCCCAAGACTGTTGATACCAGCCCCGTGTATGTTTGGCTCCTACATGTTACGGCAGGTTTCCTATTGGCCTGGCCGCCGGCTAGCAGGGCAGCCCCCTTACGCTGATAGGCGGTAGTCGTCTCCGCCATGTTGCTGGCCAGGGAAGCCATTTTGCTGGCGTGTGTGACTGAGTTCGCTGTCCTACCTGCTATTTCACTTCTGTATTCCTAAATATTCTGTGGTGCCGTTATGAGATGTCCAGTGGTAACCTTATGCCGTGTTATGATCTAACAATAAAAGTACATGGTGTCTTAGGCACCTCGACGGTAGGCAGCCACGCATAGCGTGCTACAAAAACTGTGCAGTACATAGAGTAGGGACGCGATTGCTTACACCTGCGGTGTCGGCATGTTCCACAAGCGAATTCACCTTTATTAACAGCTGGTAAATTTAACTTCAGAAACACGATTTAATATTTTTGTAAATATGTATTAACTGGCTGTATGAATGGCTGAAGATGAAATAGTGTTGACAGTAATGAACAGTGGACCACAAAAATAAGTGCTGTCAGAAATGTCAGAGAAGAGCACTTAATTGTTGAACATACCATACATAGTACTCTGAAATTGGATCATATACGTTTTCTAGCACGTAGGACCAAAGTGTAAAAATGTCTGATATAGGCGGTTCGGGATAAAGTGAGCACTCTAAAAGAGCCCTGCTAAATTTCAATTTTCGGTCAATTCGTATCTTTCCGCCCGTAATGGCTAACGGCATGAAGTGTCTAACTTCTCTGGACACATCACTTAATATTGGCGCGTGTAAGGTAAATTATACAATCGGTAGGAACCTTTGCAGTTTGGTAAAAAAAAGTCTATTAATAATATAAAACACAAATATGTAAAATTTAGTTGATTTTATTTCAGTATTTCTGCATTTAAATAGCAAAATACATGGCAACATATTGCGTAATTTTGCTGCCAGCTATACAAGCAAAAAGGCAACTACTGTTAATGTTAAATTACATGCAGTAACAACTGGTGATTTTTTTTCGATGGTTAAATATTTAGTGCCCACTTTAACCCGAATGATCTTTACCACCTGTCGCTTAACACGTGGGAGGTCGTTCAGAATGAACGTTTGTTTACAAACGTCATAACTTAAAAGTATTTTTTACAAAGGAATTCCTAGTAAACCCAATTGCCAAAGTAATTCCTTGTAAGACTACAAGGGTTGTTCTTGTGTAAAATCGAAAGAACATCTTAATAAAGTGGAAAAGTTAGCCCATAGCCTTTATTCGTACTTTCACACAAAAGTTGTAAGAGTAAAAAAAAATGTTCCTTGTCACCTAAATTTTATAGTGTACGCCGCTCGACACACTTATATTTGAGTTCAGATGATACTGTGAACTGAATCCCATCAGAGTTAGATGCCATGCACTTCGAAAATGTTGGTGTGCTTCTGTGGCCAAGTCTGATTAATACTTGAATAGTAGATAGCTTGTGGATACCAGGCTCAAGCTTGGATGAAATCTCTGCTGTGGCGTACAACTTCACAGAAAAATGTAATTGTTTGAATAATTTTCGTAGTTGTACGAGATATGTTTTTTGTAGACATACATTGTGACTATGTTTCACTGTAACGAAAATATTTTAGCTTTCATAGTTTTTGTATAGGGACCCATCGAAGCCCAGATTTGCAGAAAACTGTTTTATGCTGGAAAGGAGAACCGATTGACTTACCGAACTGAAATAATTCACAACTATGTCGTACGCTGTGAGGTATCCTGTATGAAAACAAAAATAAAACGTTTTTGTATTTAAAAAAAATGCTAAAATTTTTAATTATGATTTTGAAAAATCAAGAATTTTTTTTAGAAAATGTTCGTTACAATAAAAAATTGTTACAATGTATGTCTAAAAAACGAACCACATATCGAACAAACATAGAAAGTATTAAAACAATTAAAATTTTCGTTGAACACCCACCCCTCTTAAGTTATAAAAAATATTGACAGTGGTAACATACGTGCGTTTTGAATTATTAGCACAGAGGTTAGGTTAGTGTGTGCAATATAAGCCAAGTAATTTTATTAAAACGTACTTATTTTAAGAACCCAGCCCAACCTCTGAGCACTCTTCTTTAGGCGTAAGATACTGACATAAGCAACAGCATAAAAAAATATCTTGAACAGTTCGAGTTAATTTGCCCAGTAATCCGATAACATGTTAAAAAGAAGACATGATGAGTAGAGTACAAAGCTAATTAAAATGGTACTATGTGGAACTGTCTGCATAACTGGATCAAAATATTTGACACAACAGCACCTGGCAACTGAACGCATTATTTTTTTTCTTTTTCTCGAATTTCGTAATACCTTGTCTTGCCCTCAAAAAAGGCAATATTCTCGCTAGTTCCACGAAATAAAAATTCACGCCGGTCCCAGAACGGCGAGGCAGGAACCAACCGTCACCTATGCGACACACACGTCGCTTTAAAAGAGCGTTTTGTTTGAGAGAATACTGAAGCGTGAAGGCCTGGAATATGTTCACGATAAAGGAGAACATGAAACTGTCGTGCGAAGCAATGGGATGACGATGCTTGGTCGGGGGGAGAGGGGCGTGTTAAAACAACACGACGTTTCGTAAACAGTTGTGCAAATATTCTTCTCGCGCATGTGTGTATGTGTGTGTCATCTATCGCGGTGCAAAACAGTGTGTTCCGTCTCCTTCCCTTTTCTGTAGGTGGTTAGGGGAGAGGAGAAGAGAGAGATAGGAAAGGAGGAGAGATGTTTTTGCTGGTCCTCGCGCGAGTGGATATCTGATTGACAGGCAGCGCCGCGCGGACGTCCGACGTCAGATCCCGAAACTACGGCGCTCCAGCGGGGGAAGGGTCGGCGGGAGAGAGCAAGGGAGAGGAGGGGAAAGCGTCCGGGCGCTCGGCGTCGCCACACACACACATACACGCACGCACGGAGAAGCACCAGCGCGCGCCGCCCAACGGCCGAGTCCGCCACCAGCGCTTCCCCTCCGTGCCCTCCCCTCTCCTGGCAGGGAGGGAGGGACGCTGGCTAGTTGCGGTGGCCGGCGCGGCCCGAGCGGACCCGAAGGCAGCCGAAGCCGGCCGCTGGGGTCGGCCCGGCCCCCTCTCGGCGTGACCGTGCCGTGCCGGCAATGGTGTCGGCGCGTCCGAGCGCCAGTCGACAGACAGCTCAGCGGCCGAGCGGGACATCACGAGCCACAAGGAGGCGCCCCCCTCTCCCGCCATGGACGGACGTCGGGCGCCGCGACGCCACCACCGTCTCCACGTGTGCAAGACGTGTGTCGGCCGCCGACGCCTCTATAAATAATCGTTGTTCACGTCGCGTGTGCGTCTATTTTTTTTTTTTAAATTATTTATTTTTGTTTTGTTATTTTTCTCGCTGAAATATTTACAACAGTGGTAACTCAAGACGAAGATTGCAGTCGTTCAACGGTCCAAGATGAGGATTAAGATGCCTGCAGTGAGGATAGCTCAAGGTAGGGAGAAAAGTGTTACAAATAATACGGTGTTTATTTCTGTGTGTGCTGTGATCTTCAACTCTTGACGTCTTCACCTTGCGTCGGGCGTCCTCTTTAATTTCCTTCAATTAAAACAAACACATCTCGGAAAGGAAGGAAAAACTGGGGGAAGGGAACGTCGATGCATTTATAATTTCCCTCCCCTTATTTTTACCCTTGAGGGCGTGCGCGTCTCATTTTCATTTTTAAGGGGTTGGAGGGGGTGCGGGAGTGCTAGAAGAGAGAAAGGGGGGCGTGAGAAAAAAGACGTAGCGAAGTTCGCTAAAAGAATAAGAATTAAGGGAAAAGATGAAGAAAAGAAGAGCGAAAAGAGGAATAGGGAGGGTGGGTTGATGACGTCACGTCACGTGATCCAAGTTTTTAATTAATGAGCGCCTTAGCACTCGGAAAAGGGATGGTAGGTGGCGCCGCGGAAGAAAGAAAAAAGCTCCATCTCTTTCTTTCCTTCGTTCGTTCTTCTCTGGCAACTTATGATAATCATCTTATAGTGATGCGCGCGGGAGAGAGAAATTGGGGGGTGAAAAAGAGGTTCCCTTATTTTTATTTTTTGAACTTGGCACGCAGGTTTTGCTCAGTAGCGAGATAGTACCGTGGGACGCAGGACTGTTGCGCGTAGACGAGTCCTACCCAAGGTTCGAGTTGGAACCGACGATGTCTGGTGTTCGGGTTGCAGCGTCTTCAGACGTGAAGAGGGTAGCCCCGCACAACGCAGGTCGCCGCCGCTGCCGGGGTAGCGACGCCGGGCGTCTCGGCGCCTTGTCGGCCGGCGCCCCGGTGCCTGCTGCCCTAGTGGAACGCCGTCACGACGCCACCTGCGTCACTTATATCTCGCCACACGCGTCGCTCTCGTCCAACAGAACGTTTCCAGCTCCACTTTCCCACCGTGCCGGTCACATTCAGAGAAAAAAAAATTCATCACGTTCGCACCAACACCCGTGTATTTTTTTATTTATTTATTTTAAGGAAATACCACTCATTCGTTCTGCAACAAATCCAGTAAATATATTTCATAACTTACGATATTTACTTTGATTCAATTATAAATTACATTTTTTCGGCCCTACTCTTTCTTTTCAAATATTTCTATTTTCCGTCTCAAAATTAACTTCGGTTTAATTACGTGTATCTCAATAGATGCATTACTGTACAGGGCGTTGTATCATCATGAACGGCTGTTAAATTATGTTTTTTTTTGTCTTTTGCAGATTCTTGAAAATATTTACAATAATATTTTGCCTTATGTACGGGCTGTCAAATAGAAAATAAAATTTAATCATGACAATAAGATAAATATTTCTTCTATTATCAGAACGTATTTTACATATCGCTCAAGGTAACTTTGATTTGTCGGTATTAATAATATGCTGTAATGTTTCCGATTTTTCAAAAGAACGCTTTGCTTCAATAACGTAGATTTTAACTGAAGTGGCTAGACAATTTATATTACATGTTTATCCAACAGTTTCTTTTCTCGCAACACTGTAGCGTAAAGTTTGACAAGTTTCCAGCTTATTGTATAATTCGCTTACCGAGTCGTGCAGTGTAGTTTTATCGTTATCTTTTCATTTTGTTTTCCGTTTTTTACTGTTTTTCGTTTGTTAGCAGCTGTCACTTGTTTATATGATATTGCTATTGTAGCTAGTTGAAATTTCTACATATTAAATGTTTAATCAAAATAGGTACACATAAAATAATTTCCTTCAATTAATATTTCTAAAACTGCCGAAAGTACAATTTATTTTCTTTGTGTATTTTTTGTACAGTCTTAGAAATCGAATGTTAGCATCTGAGATAAATTCGTTAGTACTGTATATTTTACTTACGCTTACCAGCAAAAGATTTGGTTTCGATGTAACTGTATTAAATAACCTTCAGTAGAAATAACTATTCTCTCGAAAAGTCACTTTTTTTTTATTCTTTCTTTAAAAAAAACTAATGCGTAAGGTTAATCATAAAATAAATTCTCAACATATTAGTATTTATTTACGACTTTAGAACTATAGTTGTCTGAAAGTATTTTTGCCGAGTCGAAAGTAAAACATTTGGCACACGTATGAACGATCTTTTAGCAGTTTATTATTTTAAAGGGGGTTTTTGCTTCAGCTTTGTAGGTCTAAGTGCGTTTTTCTCACGCATACTACTTTTGAATGTATTTGCTTGGATGGAAAATAGACTTTTCCCACGACGAAAATTGTTAGGACTGAGATAATTTTAGGGCGTACGTGAGAATATTAAGAGAAGATAACATTTCGTATTTTTGTAGTTTGATTAACAATGTTGGAAATATATATAAATGATTAAACACGGTTAAACTGCTTGTATATATGTACGTATATATTGCTGTATTTCTAGATTCCAAACTCCATTGTATTATGTTAGAATCATTATTTGTGGTTTTGCAAAACGGTTTTGGATACTATTTATTTTTGAAAAGTAGGCCATCAAAAATATTTTACAGTATGCTGCGGTATGAAAGGTTCAGTTACCCCACCCGACATATTTATTTAGAGCCGTTCTCGTTTCACGCTGTTACGTTCTTCATTTCGTTTGAAAAAAATAAAGCCGCTGCAGAGTTATAGTTAAAATAATGTTGACGCTCAGAATTTTGCTAAAATTTTATCGGAACCAAATTATATACACCAGAGATCTTATTTTAATTGAAATTTCACATTTAGAAAAGGTGTGATATATATGTGGCTTTAGTTTATACCAGCTACTGGTGGATTTTATTTATTTGTTTTTAATTATTTATTTGTCTATTACGTACATATAAACTATTACAAGGAACATTGATCAAAAACCCTTGGAGCAAAACTATAAGCGTGGTCCTTTTTGACAGTAATAAGCTAAAGAGTTATTTGTTAATTATTCAAACGTTATCTACTAGTGATTTTGTTTATATTATTATACTTGCATAATCTAATTTTTTAAACTTGTAATTAAAGAGCGGATTCTTTCAAGTAGCCTAGTATGTCAAAACTATGGACGTCAATTCAACGACATTAAGACATTTTTATACGAAATTAGACTAACATAAAAAAATTTGAATTTTCTTGACGTGGCAAGTAAAGTAGGCAATTTCTTAGGGTTATTGCGTGTACTGTTACTTAAGTTGTTTGGTGTAAATTTACCTTGCCGATGTTCCCAAACATACATGGTAGCGCTCGTGTAACGTATTTTAAGTCATTGTAGATGCATGCTTGCATAGTAACAATACTCAGTGTTTGCATATTCACAGACTAAAATTAAGTAAGCACTCTTGTCATTCCTGTTAGTAAAATTTATTTCGGAGATACTGCCGCCGTAAGTCGATGTGTCGCTTATAAAACAATTCATTTTCAAATTATAACTGAAGATTCCAATCCATGCTAAATCCAAAATTTGAGAATTAGCAAAAAATATAATTTATTTACTGTGTGCATTTATTTCTATATAAAATATGTTTCTAATGGGAGTAATAATATTGTATTTTAATTAGTAACGTATTTAAGATAGCTACAGAGGCAAATGTTATAGATATTACTTTTTATTGCAATTCCATAAATTTTGTTCTTAGCTTGGTTTCGAATTCAGTTCCCAATTGTTTTATGTTTATTTCTAGGCATTTAGTTTTCATTAGAACGTAAGGGATAGTTACTATCGTTAATTTCAAATTGTCACAATAGTTTAAAGGTATCTTCGTAAAATCTTGAAAAAGGAAGAAATGAAAATTTTGAACATGACAAGTGACACGGTATTTCAAAAATACGTACTCAACTTACAACCGGACGCTTTTTTTAGAGCGCGTGATATATAAGTCAGTGCTAAATGGAATAAGTTAATTACAAACTGTAAGTTTCTTGAAGCCATTGCAGCAACTATAAAAATAGAAGAATGACAGTAACAGTTTTTGCCAACTTGACGAGCAAACATTTTTGCTGAGAGACGTATGTCGGGTGCACAATCTCTGGCGTCTGAATTGCTTACGTTTGATTGCGGCGTAAAATAATTAATTTACACTCCGCCAAAATATGTACTCACAAGGTTCGCAAAAATTGTTTGTAGGACTGATATTTTCAGTATTATCTGCATTGACTACCAGGTACCTGGAGATTGACTTTTTTTTTAGCGTTGATTTGTCTACCATGCCTTCATTTTGTTTATTTTATTTCGTTTTTTAAGGGACTGCTGAAACTAAGACTTATTGCATTATCTTAAACTAACCGAAATTTAGTTATCTTAACGCAAATTTACTTGCTAATAATGTTATAAAATACTAATATGAAATTAAATTTGGCTGATTTGAAACTTATATTGATTTGCATGAAAATGAATGAATATATGAATCAGTGAATATTATTTCAGCAGAGCTATATGGTTTCTCGATACAAAATAATGAAGATTTTGATGTTTCGACGCAGATAACCTACTAAGTTTATACCTTTGCCATGTCGTGCCACAGAAACAGAAGATATCGATGAAAATCTGATTACTCAAGGTTGTAGGGACCAATTTCCCTTAATGGCATCGGCTACCTGCACGTTGGATGTTCAGTAGCGACGTAGCTATAAGGACGATGTTGAAGCGCACTTCAAATGCCATATCGCCAATGCCAAACTAGCGTGCAATATTATCGCCGATCTATTCTTATTACGGGATTTTAAGCGGTGACCATATAAATGTATGTGTGGAAAGTCTGTAGCGAAGATCAGTGCACGTTTCTACTGTATATGAGATGTGCGTACATCAGGTTATACTCTGTCCACCCTGAGGTTGCAGCAGAAATAAAAATTTATAGTGAAATAAATCAAAGTAATCGAAATATATCTTGATTCCTCACATCGTTATTGTATCGTAACACAGATACCTTATATTTTTTCAATATTTCAAATAAAATTTATTCTTAGCAAAAATTTTTTTGTCCTTCACTTGAATGAATTAGCTGCAACCTTAGAACGGATGGAGTATAGTGAATATTGGAGTACGGTTGTATGTTCATGCCATGGAAACTTATGTTGAAGAGCTTCGAAACTGTTTTTTTTTTCTTTGTGAGAATGGTGCCTTAATGGCATTCCGGCCTTGTCAGAATTGGTTTTATTTTCGTACATTGACACAATGGGCACATGTGAAATAGATTCGTGAAAAAACGTGTTTCCACGCTCATAAAAACGCATTTGAATCACCTGGTAGGTGGCAGCCGGCGGATAGTATAGGGAGCTCGCGATACTGTGAGAACTTTTGACAGCTATCTTGTCTAGAATAACTATTGAAGAATATTATTTATTATTATCGTAGACATTAAATTTTGAGTACAATAGAGTGCTTTGTTTTCATTTAAAAGTCGTAAGAAACTATTAATGCAATGAAAGGAAAAAAGTAGCTGGGGCATGAAAAATGTTCATCGCCTATGTGGAGAGCTTCTGGACGGTTGTCGCGGGAAGGTGCGAGGAGGAGCGATGTTCGCGGGCCATATGGGTGGCGAGGATGGGCAGCTCCGCGGAAGAAGGCTGACGATCGTCGGCCGGCCTCGAAGCGGCGACCCCCTGAGTGATTAGCGAGGCAGCGCGACCACCGCCGGGCCGGGGCACGACTGGGGCGGAGCACGATACCGCGCGCACTTTCCCATGGCCCCGGTCATCTCGGGGGTCGACCCCTGCCCCCACCTTCCCCCCACTGCACGCTATAGGTCTCCCAGCCTCCTCGGTGGTGTAGCTTCACTGGACTGCACACTACAAGTCTTCTGAAGGGAGAGAAGTCCACCTTTGTCAACGTATTCTGCGCGTGCGAGGCACATAAATTCAGAAACACTTAAGGCGAACCAGACTCACGCGTCACATCTTGTCCTAGCCTCTAGACGCAAGTCTAACGTGCCGTCTTCTCGTCGATAGCTCGCCTCTACGAGATATTCCGTGGTAACCATTTGCTTTTTGTACGGTTTAAATATTATTAGGGAACCTGAAATAGGTATACACATGTGTAACCGTCTTCCTAAGTGTGCTTTGAGTACTTTCCGGATAAACTTCTATTCGCCGAAGCTCAGCAGACCGCTCGTTGGCCTGGGCTGAAGAAGTGGAGGACCCCGCCCACTGGCAGGCAGGCGGAACACGGTGTGCGACAACACTGTCCTGTGTAAACCTCTTGGTGAGCAAGTGAAGACTAGTAGGTTGTCGCGGCTCTTCAGATGCCTAGCCCGCAACGCGCGTGTTTACAACGTCCCGAGACTGGAAGAAACGACGAACCTATCGCGTCGATGCTGGGACGTCGACCGTCCCCTTCATCCCGTCATCCAGTGTGCCAGCCAGTCGTCGTGTCTGCGGTAGTATACTTTTATTTTCGCAGAAGTTACGCCTCTTAGAGTTGACAGTGTAAAGTCCTCGAGAAACACCGGTCCTTTATAAATTACTGTAATACGGACATGCGGAATTTTTTGTAGTAAAAAAATATTTTTTAATAATCCAGAATTTATAGAAGTGACAAAAATGTGAGTTAATGAGTCTTTTTAGCTAATTCCAAACAATTTCGTTACTAAGGCCTCTGCCGACCTACTACATAGGTGCGGATAATAACTAGTTCATATAATTAAAATCTTATTGAACCAATTTCAAAGCTATCACAAATAAATCAAAATTTTTAAAAAGTATTTATTTTTGAATTATTGCAGTAAAAAAGAGTTGTCAAATGAAAATTGCATAGTCATGAAAATTGATTTTAATTTTTTATTTCTTGTATTGTTAAGTAGGCCTATTTATTTAAAACTAAATAATTTTGCATAGCTTTTCGTGTGACAATTTTTTTTCCAGCCATTTCACGTAAATTCATTTTCATTTGAAGGAATTGTCTTTAAATTCTATCCTTTAAGAAGTTCATATTGCTGTAAAAAATCTACCTAAACTCTGATGGAAGGTTTAACCTATACACACTACAGAACACTAACAATGTTTGAGCTTGTAAACAGAGAATATTTTGAGGGTTATTACTATACATGTCTGGTAACATTATTTTATATTTTACTGTTATCTAAAAATAAATGTGAGGAGAGATACCATTGGCGTATGGGAAACAGTTTTAATAGGCTTGACTGTCGTATATACGTGGTAAATTCACAAATAATTTTTATAGCGTAGTTTTAGCATTTATTCTCGTTTAAATTCTTCGGCTGCACGCTTGATATGCAGAAACGTAAAGAGTAGATCGCACTCCAATTATCGGCAGAATCTGCTTAAGAAAAGTGTTGCCTGGGTTGAAATGGACGAGAGGCTCTATCGTGGGCAATACATCGCCAAACAGTAGTGTTTCTGCATAGAAGTTGTAGTGTAACTGCGACTGCAGCACGCGCATTTATCCGTGTTAGTTCGCTCTGTTTAGTGCACGGGAAAAATATTCTACGGCAGCTTCAAAATATTTTGAGGCTATTTACCCTGCAAAATTTAATTTCTTGTCTGCACAAAAACACCACTAAAATATTGTGGTCACCCAGGGGCGTCATTTCAGGTTTTTCTAAGGGGGGGGGCAAGATTTTGTTTTCTGGCGACAGTGACCTTGTTGCATCTTTTTTATTAATTAAGCATGTATAAATTAGATACTTTAATAATACAACTTAAGTTTTATGTCCTTAAGTTAGCATTTTTTACATTTAAAAATACAAAAAATATATTTATACACATAAAATTCTAAATCCAGGGGGGGGGGCATTTGCCCCCCTCCCTGTAGCCCTAAATGACGCCCCTGTGGTCACCACAAATTTATTTTGTAGTTAGTACAAAATAATTTTGGGGGAAGACTTCCTACAAAATATCTCTTTCAGTGTGCACTCGAAAATCAGGTCGCGACTCTTCAATTCCTGTTCCGGAACTTTTAGCTGGCTGGTATTTCCTGTCTCATTAATGTTTCATGTGTTATCACAGACAGCAGAGTTCGCTAGTCCATGCACATTATTGCGCAGAATAATTCTGCTTTTACTTGCGGAATGATGTACAGATAAAGACTTAAGTGACACTGTATTTCTGATCAAACAAAATTATGTGCTCTAACTTCTGTGATGTGTAAACTATTAAATTCATTGTGTATCAAGAGCATAACGACTATGTATTACTCTGCATATTGTTACTGTATATTATTTTTCTTTGTTTCAATTTTCTGACAGAAAACATTTACTCGGTTTTAGTGTGCAATGCAGCATCTTACAAATTTAGCTCAATTCAGTTGCGTTCAGCATTGCTATATGTAATATACAGTTTTTATTTTTGTTGTATTTAAATTGTAAGTATGGCAGTACAATTAAGTATATACCCCTAAATTTTATATCAATATTCACTTTTGTCAAAGAAACGTCTTGTGTATATATAAATACAAAAAGTACGTAAAATTGTTTATAGTAATACTTAGAAAAGAGTTTTATTTCTTTATTAAATTTTCGTAAAAATTTAAACAGCTAATTTTTAAGGGTAGGTGTGAAAAAAACTCAAAATTACTGTATGAATACGAGAATATTTCCAACGTGGAAGTGCGAATTCGCAACTTAGTTACATATGTTTTTGTTTTTAACTGGAAAATGTTTAAATGTTGTTCTTTTGGAAAAATCCGTACTCGGGCGTGTTTTGTTGTGTCAACACTTTACTTGTCGGCCTAGGCTATAGTAAATGTAAGCATGTTTAGTTATCCGTCTTATTACTTTACTTAATGCATATTATATGTTTATTGTAAATCGACGACCAACAGAATTGGTTTTACTTAAATTTTTTTATTTTTTATTTACACCGGATCAAGCCGATAGTGCAAATGTTCTGCGTAAAAATACCATTTCTGAGATGCGAGGTGATAATATTTCCTACTCGTAACTGAATTAATACACCAGAATAAGTTAGAGATACATTTCGCACAGAGAACAGATATTACCATTTCTGTGATCTGTGGCTAATAGAAAACATTAGTTAGCAGTTTTTTCTACCCTGCCAAAATATATTGTTGTGAACACAAAGAATTATTTTCCAATAGCCACTTTATTTCAGTGATAAAAAGTTAATATTTTTGTAGTAACCGCGTAACAAATGTAAGGGTAAAATACCAACAAAACATTTTGTAGCTGCTACATTTTCGTATTTCAGTGTACGATCCTGCAGGGTATGCTTTCGAACAAGTTCTCAATTTGCCCCGATGATTAAGTGAGCACAATATAACGGCACACTTGAAGTCACAGTCATAAAATTAATTAGCTGCAGCGCAGTTACGCACATGAGTACGCCTTTTCCTGTTCCTTGGAGGAAGTGTAAAAATACTGATATGAGCGAGCAGCCCGAGCAGTGATAGTGTTCTGGTGGGGGTTGTAATGGAGAGAGGCGTCCTGCCATCCCACTACGAGGAGTCGTCATTGCTGCAGATACCCGCTTCGCGTCCCGACGCCGACATCAAGAGTGTCTCCCTTTCTCTCCCCCTGTCCTACATCCCCCTCCCCCAGCCGCACAGAAGTACAGGCCGTGCATAAAGTCGACACACACAAGCTTGACAAGCGAGTTGTTTATTTCTACAATTCACTGCCCTTTGTGATTATATTAACACGAATTTCTACCAGTAACTGAAATATGGAAAAGGCAACTAACATATTTACAAGCAAGCATTTTTTGTGTTTTTCTTACATGTTTATCGGCCTAAGTGTTAAAACTTCATGAACAACTTGTAGTTCCAAGTTCTGACGGCTTCTTCCTGGCAAAAAAAAAAATGTACTGTAGAACTTTTTTTAATTTACAGAAATAAACAGAATATTTCGTGTACTATCGTGTTTGGTTAACAGTTTCTTCGAGTAGAACTTTGTTTGGCCTATTTAATTATTATCTGACTTCGAGAGGAATAATTATAACATGAAAATTATTATAACATATTCACATAATCATGTTACTATTTATAACAATCCTTTTTGAAATTTATATTCATAGGTCAGGTAGGATTCCTTAAAGGTTTTATGAAATATGTTTTAAATCTGAAACTGTATGAAAACATTCTTTCAGTTTTTTGTCACGTAAGACGAACCAGTATCTGGACAAGAACGTGTTCGATGACTTTTTATAACTACGTTTTTGCCTACCTTTCCGTTCGAGCACTCACTTAAAACCTAATTTTTACTATAATCATATAGCATTATCTTTCTATCTTGCATTGTCCACGCGATTAAATGAATTACTTAGTAAAAATTAATCTTCGATAAAGATTCAGATTAGAAACTAAACTTTGCCAAGTTAATAATGTGAATGAATTAAAAAAAACTATGTTTATCAGAAACAAAATGTATTGTCAAGCTATAGACGTTTAGATAGCATTTTTTTTCACTTACAAACAGAATCATGGTGTATATTTGACAAGACATTTATTGCAAAAACTACAGAAAAACGGACATTTTAAATTTGTTATTTTAATTTAATGTAAAATTGAAAATATCTAACTGGTTTATAGTAAAGACAGTAAATTTCAAGAACCTGCCTCGATAAGATAGCAGCAGTGTGAATAGTTTACAGAAGGATTCATTGGAGAAATGTATATACTTTTTAGGCTAATAAAATCAGAATATTTTCAGCGTTCTTAGGAATGGGCGGAATAAGTAACTAGTTTGTTGTAAAACATCAACGTATATAAAAAAAATTTCTTCATGGGTCATATCGTTGACAAAATAACAGTTTTTTTTACAAATAAGTAACTTTTGTTTTTTTAAACTGTTTTATTAAATTTTTAAACCATTTTGCGTACATTGTTAACAATACCGTGGAGTATATGTGTTGAATTACCAATTACACAAACTAAAATTTAATGTTTTTCAAATTGCTTTAGTTATTATTTAATCTGGAGTTACATTTTATTTTAAATTTTAACATCCGCTATATTTACTGAATTTAACTTCTCACACTAACAGTCATTGCAATCATCATCCAGGTATACTTATTTATGCATTAAATTAAAGTCAGCATGTTTTAAAATGCATTAAGGTTAAAGCTTGTAACTAACCGACGCAATAAATTTACATTTTTTGCCAGTAGTTTTATATTAGTATTGTCTATATCTTATGCAATTTAAATTCGCTTTTCATGAAGATGATGACCAATGCAAATTAAATCCTGCGGCAATTAATTGTAACTATTCGCTGAACGAGACATTCAGCATTTTACTTCTACAATAGTTCTTACATCAGGAATTTAAAAAAAAATCATTAAATTTTTAAAAAATAATTTTAAAAACCTTGGTAGTAATTTAATAGTTGCTGGTAATAACCGTTACCTCTCGCAAAGTGTACATCACAGAGATGGCGTGACGTACAGAAACAATTTATGCTAAAAGTGTTGTAATAATTTTGGTCTAGGTATCACCGCAGAGATGGTAAATAAATTAATAATTAATTGTGAACAGGAAATTTTACGAACAGTAACCCCCTAGACGGTATTACGCCATCAGATATAACGCACGACGTTTTCGCTTTTTGTGATTTTTTTGTTTGTTTTATTTTTTTGTAAAATACATAGCATAATAACAGCTGATGTCTTATTATTATTAACTCTTACTGTTCCAGTTATTTTCTGTTAGTTACCATGTCTATGTATTAGTTTTTTTTACAAGAAATAGGCACTATTCCATGCATTATGTAAAATTGTTAATATGCTCTTAAATACATTAATTCAAACGGTACATGCATATAAAAAAATCAAGTAAAAGCGATTTAGTTCTAAGTATTGAAAACTGGAAATTCCGCGCACTTCACTTCTTATCTCGGTTGTTAAAATTTCTATGTAACTTATTATGTGATCAGTAAGTCACGAAGTGAAACATATGTTAATAGTGTTATGTAAGCTATTTGAGATACTACCTTGATAGTCATGGAATGCCATCATTGAGTAGTGTTGAAAATAAAAAAGTTTATCTTTGTACTGGAAGTTTTGTGCCGTCATACTAAGTTGTAGACTGCAGATAGTAAATCAGTTCTTTTTTTATGTTCGATTATTCAGAATTAACACATGTTATGGTAATTTAAAAACTGATAACAAATTCCATCACCGCATCAACACTGAAATGACTCATTGTAGCCGTGAAAATAGTCCTGTCTACCCTTGAAACTGCTGTTGTATATTTTTGAAAACAATGATACACTATCATCCACCTAAAACCGGTGATAAATCTGGTAACCGCATCATATTTTGCTGGAGAACTTTATGAATCACAATATAACCTACTCTTACTGGTTTATTTTGAGTCTACAGACGTTTAATCACGTCTTATGTTATGGAAACTGACGAGAGGAACATTTAATACCAGTGTACTGAGCAAGTGAAGTGTTGGTCGTTTAAATGCGGCGAATAAACTTGTACAGCTCGTATGTTAAGGAGCTAGAAGCTGTGAGAGTTATCGCCAGTCAACATAAATTACAGTTACATCGTACTGCTATCATATTAAACTGATTTAAGGAAATGTTAAGTAGTTCAGTTTTTTCTTAGTACAAATGAAAATAAAAATTGGATGTTAGGAACGAAAATAAGGTTTGTTTTCTTTCTCTTGGCATAAACTTATAGAATGTGAATAATCATACACCGAATGTTTTTGCTGTGACATTCGCAAGTTGACAAATCAATGTTGTTTTCCTAATAAAGAGCATGGCGGAGACACTTTCAAACAATTTCTAGTAACTTCACAAATGATAACGGGACAATGGAAGATTATGTTGTACAGCCACACACATTACAGGAAGCTTACCGTACTTCAGTATTTAAATGTCTGGCACTGTTGCAGTTCAAATTGATTTCTCTATTTTTAATTTGACGGTTTCCAAAACAAGTTTCGTAACGCTTCTGTATATTTTATGTGTTTCCATAAATAACGACATTCAGGTTAAATTAGCCTTCTCTTACACTTAGCAAAAAATATTAATGTTAGTTAAAACAAAATTAGGTTAAATTAATATTTTCAATTAGTTTTATAAATTTTTTTCAATAATTGTTATTTGATCAAACATGGGAAATTTGTCAGATGTTCTCGAAATGTAATGTATAATACCAGAGAGGTATAATTAGATGGTGGTGTTGGCATCATTAGAGTATGCGTTTATTGTAAGGTGGCAGTAAAACATGCTGAAACTTGTTCATATTTGAAATAGGGTCAATATTTATAATAACATGATAAAGGACAAGAATACTTCTTGTGCCTATAACTGATTCAAAGCTGAAGAATATTTTATACATATGTAACAACAGGCGCATAATCTAGTGATGTGTAAAACCGTCCATTTTTTGTATTTTAAATAACTGTTCCTAAACAATCAATATAAGCGTAAAAGTAGTCATTTCAAAGTTGCTTGTGATGCCCTACACTGTCTGGCGGATATCAGCTGCAATCATAGCTGATTGTCGATATGTTACATGTAGACTACCTATTTTATCATAAATGTGCTGCTTACAACCGTCCATTCCGTTAGTGTAATTTACTAATTTACTCGAATGCAGGCAGCGGACGAGTCTAGCGTGATTGATCAGTCAGTTACAATAAGGCTTATTTCGCAATAGTTTTCTATATGTGGTTCGGGATACAGAGAGTTCTCATGAAACCCTTGTTATGTATTTCCTTCCACATAATTTACAGTTTCCAGACACTTTTTAATGTACACAAAACTACCTAAGTAACTGTCAAAGCGTTTAGATTTTACCATACTCAAAATTTAACGTACGAGATTACATTAACTAATATTTTTATTAATTATTCTACACAAAGAAACCATCAAAAGTGTCCACTTTATAGTGAACAACTTATAGTTAGGGGCCTGCAAAATTCGCGTTATTATTCGGTAACAGACTATACTTAGCAGTCCTATATATACAGTATTACAGTATGAGATTATACTGCCCGTAGTCTCTATGTGATGTCAGCTACGAGTGTGATCGCTTTACAGTAGGTCGGTCACTCAAACCTGCTATTTTAATTACTGGTCATTTTACCCTGCAGACCATGGCAGTTGCACGAGTATATAACAATTTGGAGTCTAGCCTGGTGGCAAGAAATAACGCGAATTTTGCATGTCTCTAACTATAGTTAAGAGACCTGAAAATTTCGCGGTTTTCTTTTAGGCGCAAGCTCCAGCAACTATAGGTCTGTATCACCTTCACAATTGGCCGTTGACTTACTCGACACTTCCTGTAGGTAGCAAAGCCAATAATAAAACTGTAACTGAACACAGGGCCATTGAACTGTGTCAGCGAGGGGCTAATAAACAGCTGTTGTCTGCACGATTTCACACATATTCTTGGAAGCTAGCCTACAGGTCTGTGAACCCGTGTATTTTTCCCATTTCTACTTATAGGTAGGGCCCGCTAGTTTTCGCGGAAAGATTTTTGCTCCACTTTGTTTCAGTGTCTTACGTGCACACCTGCAGCTCAACTTCATGGTTATTGACAGAGTGTTTTTGTGCAGAGTTGTTATTCATTTGACTGTGCCAATCAGTACACGGATAACTGCGACACAACACGTCTGTGATTTGTGGGTTTAACCTCCAGACGTTGTATGTTACGGCATCCAATCACTGACTACATAGCAGAACTGTAGGTGTGCACGTAAGCCACTGAAACAAAGTGTTGCAAAAATATTTTCACGAAAACTACCGGGCCCTACTTATAGTAGGCTATACTACACATCGTAGTATATTACCGGAAATAAGTAAACAAGATCTTACATAGAAGCGACTTAGGTAAAGTCAAACCAAGACGTAAGGATGTTTGGGAATAACATTCGCAAGCCTGTATATCGGCAAGGTAAGATAAGAGTGGGCTCATGAAAAGGTGTTTGTAAATCACTTTTCGGCAGAGATAAGAAGCGGGCAGTTCGGCCGACAACAACCATGCACTCCGGTTGAAACACGAGCTAACCACTTCATCACACGCTTCTCCTGGCTATATTTCCCACACTCACAAGGTAATGAGCGAAAGTAAGTACGAGTTTGCTGATCGCATGACTGATCACATTCATTATCCTCTACACGACACATAAAATTAGTTTCAATATCACTGCAAGTCATGGATTGAGACCAGACTAAATATGAGGCAATAGTTAAAGTGAATTAAACCTGACTTCATTACTGGAGGTTGAAAAAGTGTAATAAAATAACCACAAAATGATAAATCATTTTTTATTTGGCGTAGTTGTGCGCTACGAAATTTTTAACCGTCTCGTACACAGCACCTTTATCAGCAAAGGTACACTACTACTACTATCGATATCAATTAGTAGAGAACACAAAACAATTAATGATCTTGTAAAACTTTGTGATGCCTTTACAAAAGTCAAGACAGTTTTTAAAATAAAAGTGGATTTTTCAAAAATATTTTTTAAAAGGACTTTTGTTGTTTTAGTAGATGTTATTTACTATCTTGTGTGGTTAAATTTTCTAACGTGGTTTTCATTATTTCTGGTAGCATAGCCGCTATTTGATCTGTAGTGACATTATACCTCATGCAAACCTAACATCCTAAATAAACTCAACCAATTAACGGCGAGCATGGTTGAAGATTATTAATTGTGTTTAAGGCCATGATATTTCGTTTTTTTCACACAATTGCAAATTACACGGATTTTTTTTAACCAAATGCTTTGAAAAAATTTGAAACTGTGTACAGTCATACGATACACAATTTTTCCAGAGCGTTTTTTTTTTTTTAATAATAATGTACAGTTTGTTGGCAAAAAAATTATTTTGCTTCATTTTAGCTTATTTTGACTACAAAATATGTGATATTTCAGGGGCAGATATAAAAATATCAGTTTGGTGTATTGAAACAGAAAAATGCAGATACAAACGACGATATAGGCATAAGTGTTAAAATTGCCAGAATGAATTTCTGATATTTGTATTACTTTGCGTTTAAAAAGTATTTTCGAAACCATTGCAAAATTAAAGAGCGAGGTCTTAATGTCAGCTTATAAAAAGGAAATGAATTTTTAAATTTTACCGGGAGTCAAATACACACACATACACACTTATGTATATATTAACTTACTCCTGTATAACAGTTTGTCAACACGAACCATGACGTTGTATTACCAGCATCGTTCTAAATATTAATTCCAATCTTCTTCAAGACACCTTGTTTTAAAGTGTTAATTTGTGAATTTTTTTTAATTTATTAAAAATTGTAACTAAACAACAAGGTAAACATTTTACCTAATGTTTCAAGCAGCTTAAGTTGTCTAAATGTGAGTACGTCTTATAATGTAGTGATAAAATTCTTGCAGGCTTTGTTCTTATTACCGTATATTACCTATAAAGTTGGTAATTTTATCGTCATATCTATTACCAAGAAACATGATTGGTGCAAATAACGTCATCTATATTTAGAGCCACAAATTTTTGACAAAAACTTTCTGAACCACTTGGTTTCAATGACTTGCTGTACGAGTACACATACAATTCTGCTTCATGATCAGTGACTCGTACTTGTCTTGAGGGTCTGCGGGTAAACCACAGACGTATTGTATAACTGTAACCTTATTCTGATAAGTGCAGTCAAATGGGATGTCTGTACGGAATAAGACACGCTGTTAATAACAATCTTTTCGCAACTTACTCGTAGCTGTATCCATGGTTAGAGATTAGGTATATCGCGAAAATTTGTTGTGCTACCATGTCGTTGAAAACCCTACAGTTTCTTGCATCATGTTTGATTGGGTGACATGCGTCTGACAGACACTTCATAGAGGTATACATACCTATAGCAGGCACCAAATATTACAATATTGGGACTCTTATTGGCTCAGTTAAATAGGGTAATAGCTCGACGTACAAGTGCAATCCACTAATCATTTGGTAATCTGGACCAACGTTGAAACCCAGCAAACAGTAAAATTCCCGCGATAAATCATCTCTACCCATGGTGTTTCAAATCTTGTATAGTTTGACACGTGTGTGGTGTGTAGTTAGTGGTGTTGAGACAATGAAGGTAAGAAATATGTGGTTATCCGAGGGAGGACCACTTGCAGGCTGGTTTGTGCTGTGAGTTTCGGGGCAGGCTGTTGCGCAAGGAGCCGAGAGGAAGGTAGCAACAAAAAAAAACGTGTCGAGGCGCAATGAGCGCCTCATAATGTCTTCTTCTCGCAGGCAATCAAAACATCTCGGCCGCGGCACGGGCCATAGCACGGGTGTACTAAGTACACTGCGCCCACTAGCCTCGTGTCCAGATAGATAAGTGGCGCTCCTTCCTTCTCCAGAGATAACGGCGCTGCAGCTCGGTCGCATAGAGCGTTGCTTCGTCGGCGGTCAACAATTGTTTCTGCTTCACTTTGCTTCCTCGTGCCTATGTTCCTTAAAGTAAAATAATAACACTTTGTAGTCTGCCATTGAACATTGCTGAGATGATATGATTCAGTGATATTTCTCTGCTTCTGAAAATAAAATATTGCTAAAATAAAGTTTCGCTGTCTCGCTAACGTTAATTAGTAGAGACACTGGTAAATCGCGGGAAAAGTTGATTGTTTGCTAGGCTCCAACATGCTATGTATAACACTGAAGGTGTTCCACTTATATTGGCTGTCGTTAAAGATGGTAAAATTTCGTGAATTCAATAACCTGCATGTTTGAAGAAATATCCTAAGTATACTCAAGCCTTGTCTATTCGTTCATTGTCTGCTGTTCCACTGAGTAGCAGCTAGTGGACAAATGGTCAGGACTTGAGTATGCGTAGGATATTTGGTTCTAACATGCAGGCCATTGAATTCGCGAAATTTCATGTTATATGAAGCACTGTGTCCTTCTTCAACAGACACGATTAGAACTGTACAGTTTTAACACAAAACGTATGTGATTTGCCAGAAAATTGTTCACACGAGTCACGATTGAGATACTACAGTTAATTACAGACTATGTTAAATATTTTCGCGATTTTCCAGTGTATCTATTATTTGTATAGCCTGTTCGAGATGTCTAGAAGCCATTTTAGTAATAAGTTTGGTAGATGAAAGTCAGCTTACATTGAATAACATTATCACATAAGCACTACTTGAGGCTTATATTTAAACGCGTATATAATGCCGCATCGTTACAACGAGCCAAGCGTTGAACTACCGTGATAATTTTACGCTGATCCATTTTCATTATGAGACTTTTAAGTAGGCCTACCATACAATTTTATCGGCGGAAAGTCTGCAGCAAATTTTAGCGCACGTTTCTCTCATAGTTTCGCCTATGTCCAGGTAGTACATTTTAATCACGGCAGCCTTAATGAGGCAGTTTATAGTTATGCTGGAAATCTTAGAATCAAAGGTTTTAATTAACATGGTGTCTTAACAAAGACATTCCGTTCTTGTGCATAGTGTTTTTTTTTTCAAACACTGGCACAATGGGCGTACGTGGAATAGTTTCATTTTTTTTTTTTTTTTTTTTTAATATGTTCCTGTACATAACGCATTTGAAGCACTTCATATAGGCCTAACTGTTCTAAACCCCCACTTTCGCTCCAGGCTGTGGGGGTTAATTGACAGCTGGACTAACGGTGCCTAGAAGTGGGAAGTGATATCTGTCGTGGGCAACGTAGCCGTTTTGGTCTGACGGGGATTTATAGCTTACATCATACTACATTTCAGTGTGTGTCATAGGCAGGTACATGTGCAATTCGCGTTATTTCCTGCCAGCAGACTGCAATACGTTCTCTCGACGCCTGAATGTCCACTGACTGAATAGTAATACTGGCATGAAATGACGTGGCGGCTCGTTTGATACGAGCGAACTTCGACGCTTATTGGCTAGCCGAGCACCTGCATTACGCTGATTGGCAGCAGGCGTTTCCGCCATGTTGCTGGCCAGGAAAGTAATCTTGCTGGCGTGTGACTGAGTTCGCTGTTCTACTGGCTATTTCACTTCTATATACCTAAATAGTCTGTGAAATTTCCTACAATGTCGTGGTCTGCCGCAGATATCGCTTCCTAGCAGCAGCCAACATTTCTCAATCCTGTACACGCACTAGCAAAAAATATTTATCCGTTGGCTTATTTCTGTACAAGCGTGTAGTACGTGATAGCTAGAGACATGCATAGAGATAGTTGACTATAGACTCCAAGTGACTATTAGGCTTGTTCGACGTCTCCCGCTGGCCGATATTGTCGTGACTTGCTGCGGAGAATGCTTACACGGTAGAGAGGCCAATCTCTGTAAAGACGTAACACACGTAAATGACAACACATAAAAGTTCGTGGCCTATTGAATCGCAGATTATGCTCTGTTATGTATAGGAAAGTGAAGTTTAGTCTGCTACCAAACGATAACGCGAATTTTGCGTGTCTCTAGTGATAGCACATTGTTTATTGCCGACATACAGTCGTCAAATGTGTGTAAAAAATCTGTTGTCCAATCACTGAAGTGGCCGAGAAAATAACATTCTTAACGTACAACCTACTTACAGTATAAACCACGAAACTTACGTGCTTGTGCTATCGTTAGGCACACTGACCACGGGAAAAGTTGACTGTTTTCTAAGCTTAAATTAAACATTCCCATATCGGACGTTCTTCTTACATTACTAACGTGTCCCATCTGACTGTCCGAGTGAGGTGACGTCACGTTGGATTCGCATTCCAGAGGACCCGGGTTCGATCCCCGGCTCCGGCCATCCTTATTTCCGTTTTCAATGGTTTCCCAAAATCCCTCCAGGCGAATGGTAGGATTGTCTATGGTCATTTCCAACTCCTCTTACAGCCTCTGTCATTGTACCAAGTTGTGTGTTACTGTCTAACGACCTCGCTGTCGACGAGACGTACAGCCTACTGACCTTACCATATCCACCTGACTGAGTCGATGATATATGTCTTCGAACGGTCACATAACCATCCTCAAATCAAACAAGCCGCAGGTGGCATGAACTATTTGTGCGATATTCCTCTATCTATAGCTACACCAACGTGTCTAGGAATAATGACAGGAAAACTGCAATAACCTGCATGATAGACTTCACTGCATTTTTTATTCTCCAGCATTGTCTGCCTGTTCATATTGGTCGCTGCAGACTGTCCTACCCCCTAACTAGATAGGGCGTAAATTGGTCGTCGTTTATTTTCACGTGGGTTCTTGACTCAAAGTTCTTCAGGGAGTGTCTAACAAAGTGTGGTCCAATTTAAAACAAGGAAGAATCGCATCCATTCGATTATTGTTTGTCCTTAAAAGATTTCGTCCAATTGTTTAGTCAAGATTAATGATTACGTAGTTTCTACCTTCAGCGGTGATCACTTGCAATGATGAGAGGAAGAAGCGGTGGAATGGATATGAAGAAGGAGACTGGAATGCCCCGAGAAAACTCCCATACCACGTCAGTTTCCTTCAAACCCGCCACATTAAGATTCGTTCCGCCCAGAATTTCCTGGTATCTAACTGTAAGGCTTGTTCCAGACCCAGTCGAGAGTGAACGTAACGAAATTGAGGCAATCCAATGACGGATGTAATTTGTAGGAAGGGCTTAAGGGGTATATTTTTTTATTGGAGATCGGCTTTCCATTGGATAAAAATTAGCTTGCTGTTGGTAATCGTATGTTATTAAAACAGTGCATCAGTACACATACGTTATAACGATTATACATTGCATGTTATGGCAAACAGATTACCCTTTACAACATTATTTCAATACGTAGCATTGAATCTTGTTGTATATTGGTATAGGATGTTCACGGTTAAGTGAGCTCTTTTCAAGGATCACTCAGCAAATAAAATAACCAAATGTAGGCTGAATTTTATAGAGGCCACAGACGTTAATTTTTATTCCCTTCAAATGTACTTCCCTGATTCTAACAACATACCATAATTTCACGTAGAGATTCAGATGAACTGAAAGGAATAACTGAGCGGGATATAAGTCCTGTAATGACCTTGAAGGTGGTTGGAACGTAATGGACAGCGCCCCGCCCCAATTAGTCTCTCCCGTCAGACGTCAGTGTGGACGTACTGGTGGAAGCGCGGAAAGACAGCGCACTATACCTCGCGCAGGGCCCAGGTAGGCAGCTCCCGTGCGCGTAAGGGCGCGCTTTTGTCTCGCACGGAGGAATTAGCCTGGCGCGTGAGCAACACGCGACCTACCGCGCGGAGAAGGGGTAACAGACTAGAACACGGCGCACACCCCATTATTTCTTCTTCCTCGGCCTGATCGGAATGCTGCTTGCGAGCCGCGCCTGCCTCCCGCGCGTTGCAATTAGCACGTTAACTAAACAGTCCTCGTTTCATAATTATGGCCGTTGCCATTTGCGAACGGGGGACGGAGGACGGGAGGTGGGAAGGGAGTCCCCTCCCCTCGTTTAGAAGATAAAGTAAAAAAGAGTAGTATCCCTACCAGCTGATGTATTTCAAGTTTAGATTTAAAAAAACTTGTTTTTGTGTAAAAACCGTAAAGTGCAATTTTTTACGTTTATGACTCATTGCGCAAAAACTATAAGAGATACAAAAATTTCCTAAGAGGAAGATTTAGTCACAATTTATGTCCAAAATAAGAAAAAAATATCTGGTACAAATATAAAATTTAAAATAGACGTTGAAAACTGAGGTGAAGCGCGCCCTTAAGGAGCCTCCCTACATGCCCTTCAAATGCGTCGCAACTAGTGACGACTGTTCTCTTTTTGCCGAAACTATTTAACGCACGTTATATCTTTATATCTACGAAAAGAACACACACTTCAAACTGTGTGGCTATAGTGTTAAAAACTCGGCACGTTTACTAGAAATATTATTTTCAGGCCCCTCTAAACGACCAAAAATGTTTTTTTTTTCCAAACAGCTGTATCTGGAAAATTAACAATCGGAGTCGAAAAACACAATTATAGAGAAAAAGTGTTTGACTTTCAACTGCGCTGCACACAAATAAAATAATGTGGTCACCGCAGTTCCCTAGGAAAAGAATAATAGTAAAGCACTGCACGCTGACTGAGTGGGTAGCAGAGTTGCCAACTTTTTTTGGAAAAAGTCACCAGATCGATCAGTAAAAATCACCAGAAAATCACCAGATTTTCTGAATTGTTAAAAAAAAAAAAAAAAAATAGAAAACATAGCTTAGCCTTTGTAGATAATATTACTTACTGCGGTATTTACGTGAAAATGTGTGATTTCAATTATAATGCTGAATACAATATTGTTCCAAACCATGTCAGACTCACGGCTCACACAAAAATTACGTCATATCATCCGACACAGTCAATAGAGATATCTATTTAAGTGAAATAAGATTGTGATTTACTTAATCTTCCATGTCGTCATCCTTGTCCTCTTCAACGTCTTCGGATGTGGAAGCCTCGCATTCAGACAGGTACGTTTGAACTATTCCTATTTTTAAAAATAATTTCTTGAGGAATTACGTAGTCATAACACTTATTTTCTCTTTGCAAACCAAATTTCACACACAAAATTGCATGAAGAGTATCAATTTTCATTCTGTTGCGCTTTTCATTTTTAATCACATTTACCACGCTAAACACACGCTCAACTGCAGCATTCGAATGTGCCACTTCCACTTTCATTAGCCACGACTTAAAGCATTGATCTTAAACCCACTCATTACGAAACTTATGAGCATAATTATTTTTGGATTTCTTGATATTAATATCCAAGAAAACGCTTAACAAAAACACGCACGCTACCTTTATTTGTCCCGCACAAACTGCACTAGTCGGTAGCAGCAGGCAGAATGAATGATGCACATTGACGGTGTGATGACTGATAAAACTGGTGAGCATGCATCGCATAATGCTGTCTTTTAATTTTTTTAGGATGCCCCCCAGTGGAACCAATTTAGATTTATGAAACATCACTAATGCCATTTACAAAAATTACTTTTAAAATTGCAAAATAATTCATTTAAAGGAGTAAAAAAAATAGTTTTTCCAGATTTCTGAAAATTCACCAGATTTGTCTCCAGATTTTCACAGAAATCAGTAACTTTTCGACTTGTCGCAAATGAAAAATTTTGGCCACCAGAAAATCTTGGAAATCACCAGATCTGGTGGCGAAATCACCAAGTTGGCAACTCTGGTGGGTTGCGCGGAGAGGCGATAATGCATTACGCTCGTCGGTTGGTGGCAGCCTTACCGCTCCTGCCTCACACACACACACACGAACACAGCCTATCTAAGAGGCCCCTTAAAATTCATATTTAAAGGAGGAAGGCTTAGCGTTTCTTTATCAAATTCTAGTTACGTGAATGGGCATAATTAAGTGTTCTAAGATAATGTATTTTGTCATGTAGTGTTTGGTAATCCAGTATACAGCACACCTTGCTTAGTACTTAATATTCGTCAGTATTACAACTGAAAGTGTACTAATTGTTAAATTACCAAGCTACGCAATGGTACACCACCTGCAATGCCTCCGTCACCTCAAGTAGACCGCATGTCTTACAAGGAGGTACGGAAGGTCAAGGATGGCTCGTGTATTTATCGACGTTCCCAGCTGCCTACCATCGCTTCAAGTTACTGTCGGGACAAATACCAGCCAACTTCTTGACCGATATTAGCCTAGGTTAAGGACGTTGGACCCGTAAAAATTCAAAATTTTATATTTGTGCCAAACACTGTTCAATTTTTACACATCAGATAACATGTCATTTCCCGGAATAAAAAAAATTAGGGCACATGGTTTTAGCATTATCACCTATCAAAGTCACAAAATGGCAGCCGCGGTGTAGCCAAAATAATGAAAAATAATTAACTTGCAGAAACAAGATAATTCATATCGATACTTAATGATGTGAACTACTTCAAGACACTTTTGTAAACACAAAGCGATATATTTTGTATTTTTTAAAAATTGATGAAAATTAGTAAATTTTTGCATAACTTTGACTTTCGGCTACTACTGAACTATTCAAAACTAACTTTTGTCAAACATGTCATGAAATGCATTGATACACTGATTTTCAGTCCCCGTAATCTTGAATTCATTAGTTAATTACTTTTTTTGTTTTTGGCTGCACCGTAATGGCCATTTCGTGACTTTGATGAGTGGTTTTGCAAAAATTATGGGGCCTACCTATTTTTTATTTGAGGAAATGACGTGTTATCTGATGTGCAAAAGTTGAACGGTGTTTGGCACAAATATAAAAAAATGAAATTTTACGGGTGTAACGCCCTTAACCTACACGACAAGCCATGTCCTAGATTCCAATACAGCGCAGTTGCTGCCAATCTGTATTTACATTTTTAGTATTCTAATAGTAAATAAAGTATACATTACTATGTGTACCCTACTACTTGCTGTTACTGCCACAAGCCTGGAAATGTGTGAACCATTGCAAAATAATTATTCTCATATAAATTTCATTCATCGAGGCATGTTGTTTTAGCAAAGAAACGTAAGTTTATTTGTTAATTATTACTTTAGCGGTCTTCAGATACGATAAGAGCTAAATATTGAGCTAAGAAGCACAGAAATTCTCTACGGCTAAAGAAAACGCCATGATATTTCATACGTTTTACAGTTCAGCTTATTATTATTATTTTTTTTTTTTCAAAAAAACATGTGTTGTATCGACTCCAACCTGAAAAAAATATTCATGTTATAAATATAAATATATATATATATAATTAACTGTTACTGATTTTTCTAAACATATATTTATGTTGAAATTTACAAGGAACATGTGGTAAAGGTAAAGGTGCTTTTAAATTATATTTACTACCTCTTAGAAATTCACTTTAGCTAATTGTCTAGCGTTGGTACAGCTACTGTAGTCATATATATATATATATATATATATATATATATATATATATATATATATATATATATATATATATATAGTGGAAGTAGGTACAGTATGCTTGCAAATATTCTTCAGATTGGCTACACAAAAAAACATGGCAAGAAAGGAGAAAAAGTATTTATGTTAGTTTACACATTGTTTAAACTAATATTTATGTGATATTTTCTTTAACGATATACTTCGATAATTTTTTTTTAATCATCGGCAATACATTAGGAAGTTTTGAAGTTTTGGAATGTTATAGGTTTTAGTAATGGTCGTTTTGTACCTGTTGAGATAAAAATTATTTATAAGTTTTGTACACGTCATAACTAAACGATTTTCTACGCGATACCACAAATTAAAACAAATTTAGATATATCGAAATCTATAAATTTTTTTTCAAATCTTCTTTTCAAATATAATGAAAATGATACTCTGTATAAAAGTATTATTATTACTTTGTCCGATCCGATTTCGACGTGAGTATAAAAAGTTTATACACGGGGTTTAGAATTATTTGTCGCATCAGACCTTGGCAGAGTGTCTTGTTTTCATATTATCAGCAGTTCATAACCCTGCCTAATACGATATCCTTCAAGGAGCTGAGAGCAAGACTCCAACAAACTGTATAACGTTACGTTACCTGACAGCGCTGTAAAGTGTCTTTTTTCAAAGCAAGCCGACCGAAACCATAAACCACAACCACAACTGTAGCGAAATATACGTCGTCATGAAATATAATATATTATTATCTCCGCATCTCGCAGCCAGCCGAAGAGACAAGCCAATCAGCTCACGTATACGCGTCTCGTCTTGGGACATGCGTGGGAAAGAAACCTGCGCGTTAGAGGCTCAGAAACGACGGAGCAGTAAGGGCGACCTTGATAAGTGCATCAAATGCCGCGTCGCCTCAACAAACCAAGCTCTGAAAAAGCGTGCAAGGTTCTCACCGAACCGTTTTTACTATGCGACACTAAGCGGTGAACATAAAATTTTATTGGTGGAAAGTCTGGAACAAAGTTCAGTGCACATCGCAATCTGAATTTAACATACATCCGGTTAGTACATTTTGAAGTACAGCAGTATTATAATGCAATTTTTAGCCATTTTGGAGGGCTTAAATCAGTGTTTTTAATGTGCATAGTGTTTCAACAATGAGGTTCCGACGTTGTCTGGAGTGTGTTTTCTTTTCGTACATTCGTACAATGGGCACACGTGGAATTGTTTCGTAGGAAAACCTGTTTACGAATACACTGCAGAGCCATTTGTAGCGTCCGCATTAAGAATTAAATTCTGTACTTAAGCTAACAAAAACAATTGATAGCAGAGAGGTAAATAAGGTAAAATGTAAGTTGTAAGTGTGCTATGGGATGGAATGATAGCCAGATGGATTTCGTGACAAATACAGTTTTGGATAAAAATTATTTTTTAAATTAATGTAATAACCTAGTGTAAGGGCGCTGCGTATAATGCGCTTAAAATTCGTTGTAATGTGTAGGGAAATACATCTATTTACGAAACTATTCCGCGTGTACCTATTGTACAAATGTGTGACA
Source organism: Medauroidea extradentata (assembly GCA_003012365.1). NCBI lineage: Eukaryota > Metazoa > Arthropoda > Insecta > Phasmatodea > Phasmatidae > Medauroidea > Medauroidea extradentata. Next base: position 113,967 of record PNEQ01037052.1, read on the forward strand.
AGAAAACCAACTTCGTACAAAGACGGAATGTCGTCATTAAGAGGGCGTGGTACAAAATTCAACGCTAAAATCATTAATCTATAACTGTAGGTTCCTTGGAGCCAATTTACGAAAGTTAAATAATAGCAATCCTAGACAATAGTTTTAGCCAACGTTTTAAACAACATTGTTTCCAGTGTTAGGGACTTCTGAGGCACAACTGACACCGGAACCTTGTGCACATAACTGCGACGCAATAGATCACGCGTAACGAATAAGTAATGTTGGATAAATATTTACTCATAAAGTTGGCAACTACCATTATCTAGGATTGTCATTGAGTATTTTATCTGTATTGGCTTCGAAAAAAGCGTAGGAAGCAAGTGATATTTTCAGCGTTTATTTATCTACCACTTACTTTTTAACATCTCGTCGACAGCAAAGTCATTAGACATACATATATGCATGCTCACATGGCGTGTATTGAGGAAGTACTCCAAGATTGACTTTTGAGAGCTGTGGTAAACCGAAATATCGCGACGACCGTCTGTAATGGAACCCGGGTCGCCGAGAACGCCAGTGCAGCGAAATGCAACTGCGGCAACGTCATCCTCTGAATGCGGTGAGATGGGACATGAGACAGTGACGGGCGCACAGAAGCTACTTACTATAGACGTGCTGATGATTGTAGAGTGAAAGCGGCAGTCGTGTGCACAACTTCAGCCGTTACAAGGCTATTCAAAAACTGACAACGCATATCAGCGATGACTAGAGACATGCTAAATTCGCGTTATTTTCTGACAGCTGACTATGTAGACTCCAAGTGACTATAGGCTCGTTCGACGTTTCCCGCTGGCCGATATTGTCGTGACTTGCCACGAAGAAATCATACACGGTAGAGAGGCCAATTGAATCGCAGATTATACTCTGTTATGTATAGGAAAGTGAAGTTTAGTCTGCTACCAAATGATGACGCGAATTTTGCATGTCTCTAGTGATGACTGCGTGGAAATAGAATTTGATGTACGTTTCACGTATGTTTACCAATTTGAGGTACATAACTATAATCTTTGAAGTATATTTTCTTGCTGCCGAAAACTTCGAAAATTCGTATTTTGCGGTCTTTCTTAGGTACGAATGTTTTAGGCGTGTAGAATACACGTTTAATTTTAATAACACGTAATTATAAATATCAAGTTTAACTACTCATCGTGTACTGGCCTAACTATCGATTTTCGACATTAGTTTATTGATGAAAAATGTTTCTAGTGACATTGTAAGTAGTCCTACGTAAAACAAATTTTTTTAGGTTAGGTTTTTTAGTTTAGTATAGGTTAGTTTAAGTTATATTATGTTAGATTAAGTTAGGTAACCAAACTTAACCTAACTAATCTAACTTAACCTAAACTAGTGTAGACTAATGTAAACTAACCTAACAACCTAACCTACACTAGCCTAAAAACCTAACATAACAAAAAAAAATTACGTAGGAATACTTAGTAGGTCACTTGAAACATCTTTCATTAATAAACTAGTCTATATGTCAAAAACAATAGTTTGGCCATTACACGATGAGTAGCTAAACTTGATATTTACCATGAAATGATAGGGTCACCACAGAATGTCTCAAAGAACGAGTTGTCGGCACGTCATAGGAGGACTTGCGCCTAGAGACTAGGGTGAAACATTGGGTCGTCCTTCCCGCTTCCTCACTGCTAGGCTGGAACGCGACCATCACGTCACCCATGAGGCCACCTTATCAGACCTCACTTGTAGGCCAGACTTCCCGCACGACTGCATGTGACACCGTGGTGACTGGTAGCTGTTATGTACGCCTCTACTGCTACCGACATGTCTTACAAGGCCTTGTGTGTGTATGCTGAGTCAGGACGGAGTGTGTTATAGTTAGGGACCCTGGTTTTTCGCGAAAAGAATTTCGCCCCACTTTGTTTCAGTGCCTTACTATAGTTAAAGGCACGATTATTTCTAGAGACAGGAAAACTTCGCGGGTTCACTAACATGTACACTGTAAAAAATTTCCTCCGTCGATTTACGGAATTTCCGGTAAAAATTTCTCCAGATACCTCCGTGAATTCACGGAAACTTAGTTCTTAATCCAACAGAAGTTTCCATAAAACAGTTTCGTCACACGGAACTGAGCCATATTTACATGTCTATAATGCTACAATTGCATTTCTACAGATTTGAAGATTTACCGGCGATGTTATTAAAATATAACAGTAACATTTACACCTGTGAAAATAATAAATTTTTGATTTTTTCGTTCTAGTGTCCGCAGCAGACTTACGGACATATTACGTATGATTCCGTACTGAATATTCACCACAGACATTTCCGTATTTTACTTTTACGGACACTATTTCCGTATATTAACGGTACATTTCCGTTAAAATTTGTAACGGTGTACATGAGAGAATTTCAAGTGGTATTGAATGCTGGTGGAATTTTTGGTACGTTACTAAGGAGTGCTAAACAACAGTTGCTAAAAACTCTCACAAACATTTGGTGGCACTGTTAAAAATAATTTTCGTTGTTTTACGGAGAAGTACTGGTAAAAAATTCTCCAGAAGTGTCCGTTAATTTACGGAAGGCAACTAGCTCAACTTATGGAAACTCGCATATTTATGTGACTTCTTTAGGATGCAGGCACAATAATGCATTTGGTTATTTATTTAGTTCCTTCTCTTAGTTTTTCGTGTGTTTAATTAATGAAACATAATTACGTATAACTATGTTACAAAATAACGTTTCCGTTAATTAAACAGACGTTTCCGTAAAATTGCCCGTAAATTTACGGAAATTTTTAACAGTGTAGGCTAACATCGAAGAATATCTGCGTATCCAAACAGACAACGTGTGTTCATTGGCTGCTCGCTGATACAGTGGTATGGGGCACGTTAATGTATATTTCTATTATTGGCTCAGAGACTTCCAGGTAATGTCAGGTAAGGCAAGGGCCAGTTACAAAAGTGGCACGAACGTACAGTTGCTGGAATTCTAGCATGTGCGTAAAATAAAACGAGAATTTTTCAGGTCCTTAATTATTTCGCGTATTCATCTGGTAGCAGCTTAGACTTCTCAGTCCTATACACGCACTGGCTACAGTCGGATATTCATTGACAGTACACGCAGGTACCACGTGTGTTCGCAACGACTTATTTCCTTATTTATCACTAGAGATATGCAAATTTCGCTAATTCAATGACCTGCATGATAGAATCTATTGTACTATGCATGCTAAAGCCCCGACGATTTGTCAACTAGCTGCTACTCTGTGAAACAACAAACAATGAACAAGTAGACGGAGCTTGAGTATGCATAGGGCAATGGATTCTAGCATGCGAGTAATTGAATTAGCGAAATGTTCCTATCTCTGTTTATCACTGATTTGCAGTCGTCAAATGTGTATCAGAACAACTGTCGTCCGATCATAGTGAAGTACACATCATTGACGTACAACCTGACCTAGAATCAATACGCGAAATACTCGTGCCTCTGATTGTAGTTATATATAGAGACATGTAAAATACGCGTTAATATTTGGTGGCAGACTAGACTCTACTAATATGTACATACTCGTGCAAAATTTATTTTATTGCTCAAAAGTATATATGTGATGTAATATACGTATTCGACTATTTACATACGACTGTCCATTCTACCGAGGAACTCTCAGTTATTGGCTCAAACTGTTTCCCGCTACAATCCACAACACTACAGACCAGTGGATGACGTCGAACAAGTAAACAACTTGCAGGCTAGTCTGTTGTCAGAAAAAAACGTGAAATTTACACGTCTCTAGTTATATGGCAATATAAAAAATAATCACTGTTAATCGAAAACCCGTTTCCGCCAGGACCGTCCTTAATACTAAGTAGTTTTTTTTTCTTTTAAATTTTAAAGTCGATATTCAGGGTAGTCCTAACTTAAAAATCCTTTACTTAGTAAAATAATAAAAGTATGTGAAATTTAACAACCTCCCCCAACTCTAGGATTCCTACGGTTTTTCCAACATGTCTCCAGGTGAAATTAGATGTGGTTAATTAATCAACGCAAGTCAAGTAATGTATTGGAAATTATGTTTTCGTCAATACATTTTTATTATTTACAGCTTGGTTTTTATTTCATACGTTAATTATCTTACAGTTATAAATATATATTTTATACAATAAACCATAAAAAACATTAATTTTAATTTGTTATAACGTAAAGTATGTGCTATACTATTTAAAACTTTCATCCGTACCTAGAAGTTAGTCTAAATTATTTTTAATTATATTACGATACGTATAACTATATTATTGTGTGTCTTTTTATTCCTTGTATCTTGTGCCATAGCACAGATTATTTCACTGCGGCATTATTATGCAGCTGGGTATTTATCTACAGATGTTATGCTGCTTGGGTCACTCTAGCATCAATAGCTCTTCTGGTTTCTGTGGAAAAGAGGAGTCGGGCATAATTTTTACAATCGCCCCACCTATCTTTCCCTCTTTCTCTGTTCGTGGGATCGTTCGGAGGGCGCAACGGAACCCACCCTTACATCCTCTCCCCTGCACCCTCTTCCTGGTAGGTCGCAGGGGAAGCGGGCGGCAAACAGCCACCCCTGAAGTAGTTCTCCAGTTCGCCGCTAGATGGCAGCCGCTACCTCTGTGCTGGGCGCGCACGGCGCAGTGACTGGTTCAGGAAGTAGAATGTCGCGCAACGTAACAGAAACGACCTTCAGAAATGATCTGCTCGTAGTGTAGCTGTTCCTGGGCGTACCCGCCTATTGGGCCATCGGTTAGGAGCTGAATTTCCAGGCCGGTGCTTACAGTAGGAACTTTATCTCCGTCATTACCCCACCATTATTCTTCTTCCAACTCGTTTTATCAAATCCATTCTTAGACATTTTTAGATCAAAGGTACTCTATGGCAAAGAAGCCGGACTTCAATTCGTAAAAATTAAATAATAGGTTTCGTTAGTAATTTTCGCGACTCTCGGAGTAACTCGTAAATCAGACATTACTTGATCAAACACAGCAAAACTTGACACTCCTTTGATCTAAATTACAAAATTAAGTACCATACGCTAAAATGTTATATTGACCTGTAAACCGCATACATATTTTTACAAGACGTTGGACATAACGCTGAAAATGCAAATTGAAACACCACAATTTTGTAAGTCAGACCAGAAAAAAACTTTAAATACGTTTAGCCAAATTTTAAAGCAACATTTTGTCATAGTGACGCATTCGTTTAGTGTAACTTCTTGTAAGACATGTCGACGTCAGAAATAATGCCCACGAAATACGTAATATTTGTTTTTAAAAAATTGTCAAAGGTCTTAATTCTACTACTGACATTTGTTTCATGTTGGTTTCGTAAAAAACTTGAAAATTTTTCATGAATATATTTAGCATTGATTTGTATAGGTATGATCATGAGAGGGATTTACAGCTTTGCAAAATATACGAGTCACCGCCAGAGTGAGTGGCTTGCGCAATGAGGCGATGTCTCAGGTTATTAACGAGCAGATGTCGCCCGTAGTGAACAGGCACGCCCAGGCTTCGAAAGCGCATCAGAATTGTGGACGGCCATCACTTTTAAATAATATAACGGATTGTCAGACGTAGATGTAGAGTTGGACGTCACGTGGTTCCTGGACAGCTTTATGACTGGCATATTTGTCGACTGCATAATTAGTTAGAGGACCTGACGCCTGAGACACGCTGAAGCGTGGTACGGAAAGTATTTGTTTTTTCATGTAAAACTATTAAAAATGTTTCCAGTGCGTTTATTTACAAAAATAAAACACACTTCAAACTATGTCTCTATGGTTTTTAAAATGCCTCTCGTTGATTAAAAACATGATTAGCAAGCTCCAAAAAAAGAGCTAAATTGATTTTTTCGTGTTGCTGTAGGTGAGAAATTATCAACCGTAATTGTAAAACAAAATCATAGAACCCTGCATTGGACATTACCACATACTTTCCACAAATAAAATAACAGGGTCATCGCTTGCAGTTCCACTGAAAAACTGTTTCACTACACGCTTGTTCAGTCCCTACCGCCTAGAGGCGATGAGTAGAGACCGGAAAAATTCGCGGGTTCGCTGACCTGCAGACTAGTCTCCAAGAATGTGTGTGAAATCGTGCAAGCAGCAGTTGTTTAATAGCTGCTCGCTGACAGTTGAATGGGCCTGTGTTCAGCTACAGTTGTATTATTGGCTCAGCTACTTCCAGCAAGTGTCGAGTATGTCAACAGGCAATTACGAACGTGATACAGATGTACATTTGCTGGAACTCTGGCTTGCGGGTAAAAGAAAATGCGAATTTTTCAGGTCTCTAGCTATGAGGTGTTAGACGGACATGTCATATTTTACTTATCGCCTTCCCCGTTTCCGTGCCTCAAACGTAAAAAAATTAGCGTCCACTATTTTTTACGGGCGCTGTTTGCTTGAGAGGCATAATGTGAGGTAGGGTACGGGATATACGTGTTAAATTATACTGCACCTGGCTCAGTACCTGTCAGATCTACATATAATATGCCACCACTGACAATTTTGTTTGTCTCGGTGAGGCCAACATAATTTAGGAATCATTCAGGGAGTTTTTAAAATACCCTGAGAAATATGAACAAATAAGTAGGGTTACGTTTACAGTAAGGGAAGTGAACTTCAGGTCTCGTCGACAGCAAGGCAATTAGAGACAGCGACACAACTTAGTACAATGACAGGAGCTGGGAGAGGACTCGGCCATGGCTTTTGTTAAGGAACCATCACATCATTCGCCTGGGGCGATTTCGGGAAAACACGGAAAGCCCAAATCAGGATGGCCTTGAGCCGGGGATCGAACCCGGGTCCCCTCGAATGCGAGTCCAACGTGTTGCCGTTGTACCACCTCGGTCGACTTTAGGTCTAGAAGTGTGGAACCGGCTTCTACGAGAGTGTTGTAACGAGACTACTCGGCGCTATGCGAGTCAAGTTATGTACTACGATAAAGTGTGAGATAATTTTTTACGTCGCTGTCTGAGTTATAACTCGACGTATGATTATTTTTATAGCGGAAGTCCACTGCTGTCACCAACCAATTGTTCATGTTCGACACGAACCTCTTATGTAAAAAATATACTTAGCTATCTGAGTCAGACTCCGTTCTGTAATAATGTCGTTCACAATACGGTACCGTCTTCGTGGCGTCGCATATGACAGGCGGCTTGATTTCGAATCTGTGAGTTAGGCTCTCCGAGCGAATGCTGGGATCTTACCTAACTATATTTAGATTCTTTTCCCGTTTTCTGTACGACCCACCATGTTATTCCATCTTTTATGACCTCACTATCGACTAATATTGAGAATTATTTATACCTAGGGCCAGGTAGTTTTCGCGAAAAGATTTTTGCCTCACTTCGTTTCAGTGTCTTACGTGCACACCTGCAGCTCAACTTCATGATTATTGGCAGAGTGTTTTTGTGCAGAGTCGTTATTAATTAGACTGTGCCATCAGTGCACGGATAACTGCCACACACCACGTCTGTGATTTGCGGGTTTAACCTCCACACGCTGGGTGTTACGGCATCCAATCACTGACCACAAAGCAGAGATTCAGGTACGCACGTAAGGCACTAAAACAAAATGCTGCGAAAATCTTTGCGCGAAAACTACCGGGCCCTATTTATAGCTTATCTTTTTTTTTTTTTTTTGTTTGAAGCACGTAAACAGGAAGACGATGAGTTTACTCAAATACGTGTGTCAAACACCTCATCGCATCTAGCTATACGCGAAGTACTAAAGAAGCGTGCAGTGTTTTCGTAGAAAGTGTTCATCAGTGAGACTTCAGTCAAGACTGATTTTATTTGTGGAATGTATAGGCTATGTCAAAGTCCAATGCAGGTTTATATCATTATGTTTTACAAATATACAGTTCATATTTTCTCAGCTATACATCAACGTGAAAAGCCTTTTTTTTTTCTTCCAGTTTTCATGAGCTTGGTAATCATATTTTAATAAGTGAACAGCATTTTGAAAAACAATAGGACACAATTTGAAGTGCGTCTTCGTTTCGTCGATAAACGCATTGGAAACACTTTTAGTATTTATACAGTACTTATACTTGGATTGTCGTCTTCCGGAAAATAGGTTGAGCCAGAATAATATTCGCATTCTGCTGCTCAATCACAAACGTTCTATGACGTATACAGAACGAAAGTTATATTTTGACTGCTGCAGTTCACCCGGCCTTACCATGGTTGCTTTCACTTGCTCAGCGTTCTATGAAACTTTAAGATAAACTACGAAAAATAACTTTTTTTTTAAATCCATAGAGGCTTATCATAAGTAGCGGTCTGAGTCAAACTATTTTATTATTGAAACTGAAATTATTATAGAAATGAAAATACACTTTATAATACTTCCAGAACCGACGAACTGCTAAAAGCGATGCGAATTCTGTACCGATAGAATAGAGAAAAATCTCACTTGTTCAAAATATTAATGTTTAAAATCAGTTTTACATAAAACAATTTATTTTGAGAATTTCCTCTTGTTCGAAAAAAAATAGTTTCGGTTTCATTGTGTCGGTAATATTAAAACGTAAAACGCATAATTGTAGCCACTTTAGGGTTAAATATTTGTATGTATTGCTATACTATTAAGACATTTAGGATTTGCGTCCTTTCAATAAAAAACATTTTTATCAGATATTTTGCCAATGGCGCATAAAGCTTTAAGGAATGTTACAACAATACATATGTTTACGACATACATACGGCAGCATAACCATAGCTGGCGTTAGATTAGGCTAGCTTGCTGGAAATTGCTTATTGCGTGCGATTTGTCATTTTCTTTATTGTTAACAAACCTGAGGTGATTGTTATTGAATAGATAGAATGTTTGTCATCTGTCATTTTATACAGTGTTGTACGGTTTTTATTCACTGTTCTTCGAGCTGTTATTGCTTTCTGAGTAATTAATACTGGTATAGAGTATTGTGGACTACATAAATGCTATATTGATATATCAGTATACATATTTATACCAGCATACACCACACAGCACAAACCCGTCATAAAACACGAACCCACAACCAAGTGTTTCTGCCCATTCGACAGTGTAGTACGATTAATCATGTACAAGTTTTTCCGTAGTGTATTTCTATCTTAAATTGCCATCCAAAGCACCTAGCTGGTAAGTTAACACGGTTATTGTTAAGAATGGTTATTTCCAGAGCGAACTTAACGGCACCATAAAATCTCTACACACGCGCTTATCTTCTCTTCTAGCCGCGAGAGTAAGCGGTCGCCGCAGAAATTCTGCAGATGTTATTTTTTTCTCTCACAGCTTCGCGTCCGTTGTGAGTGCAAGCAATAAAGGCGAGAGCACGTTGCGAGGACGTGCAGAGATCGAACCTACGACTACCAGCTCCTGCGTAGTATGGTTACTTCCTATCCCGGCTAATCCATATCCTATAGCGCGCGCACTGCAGTCCGAATTATAGGCTCGTCTGAAGGTATTCGATTGCCTATTGGTTTCCATCGGAAGCAGCAAGCCTTACACTGTAAAAAACTTCCTGAAATGTTTAGGAAGTAGTTAACCTAAACACAGTATGGGGCAGTTACCATACTTCCACCTTGTAAATATGTAAGCTTTTACACTTTTTACAATACAAGTCTGGTAACTTCAGTATACATTTGAATGTTTTATTATACGAAAAGTTTATGAATGCTACCATGGATGCCTGGGAAACAATTCTATTATACCTACTTCCTTAGTGCTCCTATATGCAAATTTACAAACTATATTTTTAGAGTGTTTCTTGTATCATTCCTAGTAGCGGTTTCAGGAGAAGAGTCACATAAACCTTCAATCAATAATCTACAGTATCATTTATTATAAACCCTCCCCCATCACCATGTCTTCATCTTAGCGAAACTTTTTTTTTTCACTACGTGGGTTTTATATCTCGTCGACAGCGACGTCATTAGAGCAGACACACAACATGGTACAATGACAGGAGCTGGGAGAGGAGTTGGCCATGGCCTTTGTTAAGGAACCATCTCAGCATCCACCTGAAGCGATTTCGGGCGAGACTATGGAAAACCAAAATCAGGATGGCCGGAACCGGGGATCGAACCCTGGTCCTTCCGAAGGCGAGTCTCGCGTGTTGCCGTTGCGCCACTGGCTCAGAAACATCATGATGAAGCAGTGCCAGAATAGAGAGGCGGGGGTAAACGGGAGATTCCCGACAAAACCCGCTGACCAACGGCACCGTCCCTCGAACCCGCCGGTAATCGAGCCCGGATCCCCTTAGCAGGAGGCGAACGACCTAGCAGTTGCGTCAACCATTACCAGCCGAAGGACGCGAGAAAATCAATTCATTTATTCCCCCGCTTCCTGAACCGTAAAATAGTGATTCATTGACGACATTTACGACCATCACTGTGTACAGGTAGTAATCAGTGTCCAGTGTAATTTAATCTTTCGTCATCGCCTAGAACCACGTTTTTGTTACTACTGCTACACCTCATGCCTACATCACGCTGTGTAGTTCATTTGTCATTGTAGGTCGAGACAAGTTCGATCAAAGTTATTATATCTTATAACCTATGCAACTTTCAAAGAGAAGTGACATCGGAACGTGGTATTTAATTATTCCCTTGGCCTACAAAATGTTTAGCAATTTTATGCAGGATAGCTGACCAGTCAAGGAATCAGAAGCGACTCACAAACATATGTAATCCAAATCCAAGCATAATAATTTTCACTTTGTTTTGTATGAATATGTATAGCAGCGTAATGTACAAAAATTAATAACAACAAAACATAAGTCACTTGCCTATTAACCACTTGAATTGCGTCCGAGTGTTTAAAATACATATCTATCTAAACGACAAACGTTTCAGACAAAGACAGTATAGTTAGAGATGATGGTTTATCGCGGGAAAACTTGACTGTTTGCTGGGTTTTAACACACGTTCAGCCTACCAGAATATTACTGGCTTTAGCTTGTACTTGGAGCTGTTACCCTATTTTACTGAGCCAATCAGAGTCCCTATATTGTAATATTTGATGCCTTTTACTGGTCTGCAGACAGCAACGTTGTGTCAGTAGTATATTATCGAATCATTTATGTTGCAAGAAGCTACAGTGTTTTTAAGGATATGTTGGTACAAAACATTTTCGCGATATACCATCATCTCTAAGTATAGTTAGTACATTCAACACATTATGTACGTTTAAAACGCATTTTGATCTTCGTTATAGTGGAAAATTAAAAAAAATAAAATAAAAAATGGAGGTTATTATAACGATGTAAAAAAGACTAAGAACAATATCAATATAATAGAAAAGACACGTCTAGTTCCAGGCCTTAAAAAAGAGGACATTAAAAAAATTGTTGCCCGAAGAAATGTGATAAAAATATTACTAACGGAAAGGTATAAGTAAATTCGTTACTGTATTATCTTATAGTTCAGTACAAAACTAAAATTAAATAACACAGTTTAAATATATTTTCTTAAAATTATATCCATGTATGTATCTATCAATTTAGCAGAAAGCTTGGGCTTGTCGGCTCCGTTACAAAATATTTGGCGACCCCAAACAATAAAAAATACATTATGGGTGCCTGTTATTTAAAAAGAGGACATTTGGCATATTTTGTAGTAGGCTACACGTCCGGATAGTTTACGAAGCTGCAAAAATAGTACATCTCTGCATAAAAGAGGACGTCTGGTCACTGTAATAATGTTTTTTTTTTTTTTTTTGTTTTTTTATGACAATTTTTTTTAGTTATATTTTACTCTCCGCAAAATATAATTTCAAATTTTACATAAACCGCAACGCTATAGGCGGTTCGTGACAAAGTGAGCACTGTAGAAACCACAGTACTTTTATCATTCGAGATGATTTATAAATTCCTGACACTTTGTAATGTACACAAAGCTACCTAATTGACAATTAACGTGTATATACTACAATGAAAATTTAACATCTGAAGTTACCATGAATATTCTTTAATTATTATTCTAGACAACACGCCATAAAACTTAAAATATGTTAACAGATTAAATGTGCACTCAATCACAATATTCCCTAAAGAAAATGCTAGGTAGTATTTCTTCACACTTGTGCGAAAAACGAAACGACGGAATGCTTATTCATACAATGCAGCCGTTTTGCAAAACAATGCTTCGTTCGTTCACATAAAAAATATATTTTACTTGATTTTGGCTTGTTTTCATAACAAAATGGATAATACTTCAGGTTCGAAAATCTGAAAAATTATAATGTTTATTCGTTCCAAAAAAATTAAACGACAAATTATGACATATTTGTGAAAAATTGCAGGGGTTTTTCGATATTAAAATTATGTTGCTGTAAAATATATTTTCAAAATCACCGTTAAACTACCGGACGTAGCTTTAAACGTGTGTATGTTATACTCTACCGCGTTTGCCATTTTCTTGCCGTTTTCCCGCCAACTACTGGAATACCCCAGGAGACGGTGAAACTTGCCGCCAAGGCGTGGCTGAGGTTCCGACTAGACCCGAGGACGACGCCTGCTAGGCGGGGAGGAGGGAGGTGGCTCGGAGCGTCAGGTGACGGCCGTCAAACGGTTATCGTCGCAGTATCGGAGCCGGCTGTGTATGCCACAAGAACCCTCGCTAACCCTTCCCTACAACAGCTCGTGTTTCCACTAGCACCACCGCGACACGGCCTGTAGCTTGACCTCAACCACCCTTCCACTTCTCATTGTACACGAGACACCGATTATACGTCCGTGCGCCGAAGCACTGCATATTCATTCCCCTGAACTGATCGGTACAGATGATGGTAGGCCTATATCACGAATATGTTTTGTGCTAACAAACCCTTGAAAACACTGTAGTTTCTTCTGACATGTATGATTGGGTGATATACGTCTGACACAACGTAGCTGTCTGCTGACCAATAACAGGCATTAAATATCACAATAGTGGTATTCGTTATTGGCTCAGTCAATTAGGGCAACAGCTCTAAGTATAAGCTTAAGCCAGTAATCTTCTGGTAAGCTAAACGAGTGTTGAAATCCAGCAAACAGTCAAGTTTTCCCGCGATAAACCATCATCTCTAGTGATCGGTAAACCCATGCAGAAAGCATTGTGGTTGTGGTTTCTTGGCACAGTTTTCATCACGCACGGTTGCCATGGTTTCAGTCGCTGCAATATACACTTAACTATTCTGACGAAGCGTAAATATGTCGCCATTCAGTAAAAATACCAGTAATTAAATAAATGTAATTTTCTTGAGTAAAAATGTTGACATTTACAACCAGAAAACAAGCCGGAATTCATTATAGGTTAGAAGTGACAAGCTAAACACATCACAGTGTTGCTTAAAAATGCCTCACCAAGTTACGCATCTATTTGTAAGCTACATTTATGTATTTTCTGTAACAATTGCAGTAATTACTTCTTCAGGACAGCTCTCGTAAGTAACGGAAGTACATCATACGTCTTTGTCACTTTGTAAACATGAAGAAACTGGTCGAGCAGTCGGATCCTGCAGTGGTATAGGTTTATGGAAGCATTGATACAGAGAGCAAGATTGAAATGGTGACCGTAAAACTTGGTTGTCGTTCAAAGACATGAGTTTATTTTTTCACTAAGGTCGCCGCATGGTTGGACGTATTTTGTCGGTTCCATTCCCAGAAGAGCGGAAGCGGTAAGGACTACACAGTACGCGCATTGCGCTTGCCTCTAGCCTCTAGGCACATGCCAGTGAACTGGCGTGAAGTCTTCTCGCCGACAACTTCCCCCGATGAGCAGAGGTACGTAAATTTCGCAGATACATTCCAGATCAGGTTGAACGCCAATTATGTATACTTCATTGTCATGTCTGTGACTTGCTGGCGGCTGTTACGAAACGCGTTTGACTACTGCAAGCCAGTAGTAAATAAGGAAATAATGCGAAGTGCTATCGCTTGCTACCTGCTGGTACGGTTAAGCCAATAGATAATCGATTGTGGCCAGTGGGTGTATAGGACTGACAAGTCTAGGCTGCTGCCAGATGAATCCGCGAAATTGACGTACCTCTATCGATGAGACATTCACTGACCTCAATGAGACATTCGCTGGTGAACCTCTCATTTTATGACGTTATATTAAACGTATATGAGTACTTGTGAACCTGACACACACGTGTAACATTCATTGAATGATATTCCTAAACGTTGAGCAGTGTTCGATAAATATTGTAACAGTACTACCTTGGTCTGAAGTCGAGAAAAATTCGCTGGTTCACTGACCTGCAGGCTTGCCTCCGAGAAGACGTGTTTACTGAAGCAGACAGCAGCTGCTCATTGGCACAGTGATACCACACCAGTAGGCTTGCGTTTTGTTGCTGTACTAACTTTTGAGTTTTTTACGCCTAGGTTGTGCATAAAAAAACGCTAATTCAATGACCTAAATGCTAGAATCCATTGTTCACGCTCGTCTATTCGTTCAATGTTTGCTGTTCCACTGAGTAGCAGCTGATGTTAAAGGGATGATGGAAAATCGGGAGAATATTTTCTGCCAGCGTATTTTTGCAAACCAGTGTAAGCGTCCTTCACCTTGTACGATTGTACGATAGATACGTGACACGGTTTAGTTGCTTACAGACAAATGACAGAAGTTCAGTCGTAGCGTACCAGAATTAGCAGTAACGAAAGAAAATAGAAATGAACACGTTACATTGAAGCCAAGTATACCGTACCTACCTTTGCTTTATAATCATAAGTAGAGACATGAAAAATTCGCGTTAATTTCTGACAGCTGACTAGATTCCAAGTGATTATAGGCTCGTTCGACGTCTCCCGCTGGCCGATATTGTCGTGACTTGCCGCGGAGAATGCTTACACGGTAGAGAGGCCAATATATGTAAGTATGTAACACACGTACATGGCAACACATAAACGTTCGTGACCAACTGCGCAGATTATGCTCTGTTGTGTATAGATAAATGAAGTTTAGTCTGCTACCAAATGATAATGTGAATTTTGCATGTCTCTACAAGCTATGGGCTACTCAGAGACACAGATAGCACGTACTCCGTCGATTTTGTCTTTCCCACGCACACACAGTCAAATACACAAACACAACATATCTAGGGAGCCACCAAATTGTAGGCAGCCTTTGTTTGGAAGAGAAATGTGCAACTTTATTTTCCAGTTATTACCAGGCAGTTATCTTGTATCTTTGCAACGTATGCTCACGCGAGTAGGTGTTGTCTGTGTGACATGATTCCCAGGAAGAGAACCTGGATATCTCTTATCTGAAGAGGTATCTCCTCCTTTCTCATGTCCAGTTACTAACCCGCTTCTAGAATGTCAGGGCATTCCGTGTTCCTCATTATATTTCATTCGTCGTAACACTGCATACTATTTTCCCGCTACTTTCTGCTTCATTCCTTTCCTATTTTATTGACATGGGTACTACAACACGCCACTGTTTCGACACTTCCCGGTGTATTTGTTTCTTACTTGCATTAATTAACGTTAATAAAATATTTGTTAGCAGTGTAGGTAGATTCCTCTGTATTTGGTGAAAATATATCTGCAGGAGTTTGTTTCAGTGCCTCGTGTGTACACCTGCAGCTCTGGTTCGTGGCCAATGATTAGCTGTTTTTAAACGTTACGTGTCTAAACACTTTACTGATAATCACACACGTGTGGTATCAAAGGAGCCCCATTTTGATTGGTACAGTCAAATGAGAAACTTCTTACCAAAAAGGCACGTTGCCAATAACAATGAACCAGAACTGCAGAGGTGTACGCGTAAGGCACTGAATTATGTTAGTGCAGGAATATTTTTGCGGAAATCAGGGGTCCGTAAGTACAGGACATGAAGGTGTAAAGTTTTCAATATTAAATATCTGTGACAAATGTAGCTAGACTGAAGGTTCAGCACCACAAGCTGACTTGGAAGAGTTTGGTTGTTTAAAAAAAACATATAAATGTGTATCATTATCACGCTGTAGCAAAATACATTGCCTTGTTGCGAACTCATAAATCTGTAACATCTTACCGATATTGATGACGCTATTAGTTGTATATTATTTTTTTTAACTAAGAATATATTCTTACCTTTTCAGAATCATCTGGTAATACTTGTTTAAAATTTGGCAATTAATAGCGAAGACTTTTGTGCAATGTTAAAGAGCAATAATAATACTTTTGTTAGTAGTTTCAGTGAAAATATAGTTATGATTTGTAAATGGAAGATTCAGCACGCAGTATGAGACTCCATGTAACGCCTGGGCTAGAATCACCGAAACAGAAAACAAATTTATAATTTTCCCATCTTTTATCAAGCATAGTGTTACTTTTCCCAACCAAATAAACCAAAATACACCAGACTAGAAGAAGGGTTCCAATATGAGGTTTCAGATGCCGCCAGAGAACTAGCATAAATTTGTTGTGACTTTAGTAATTAAATCAACAAAATTTTATGCTCCCACAAGTATTGTCATCTAAAATAGTGATACTTTTCCCCCTTTTTGGTGATACTGATATTTTTTTAGGTTAATATTTCCACTTCTCCGGTAGAGTAAGTTTTTTTATTAATGGACGATATGCAAGTGAATAAAAATTCCTCAAGTTTAAGATTTTTTGACGGTAAAATAAAAACTTATAAGGCCCTCCTAAAAGATTGTTTTCATAAATTTCTGTCTGCCAGTTTCCAGTGTAACTATTGTCGTTTCAGTTGGCAAACACTTAATACGTTTCATTCGTCTCAAAAGTTAGTCTTGGGCTGCAACCAAAAGTATAGTCTGTCTCATGGAAGGATTCAATTTTTACAGTTATGTTGGCATCCCTTTTACAGCTGTTTCAATGGAAAAACCTATGTGTTCTTCTATCACAGGTAGAGACCTGAAAAATTCACGTTTTATTTCAGGCACAAGCTAGAATTACATCAACTGTAAGTTCGTTCTACTTTCACAATTGGCCGTTGACTTATTTGACACCACCATGAAGTCGATGATGCAATAATAACAATGTAACTAAATTCAGGCCCATTTCACTGTCAGCGAGCAGCTGTCTGCTTGAGATCACAGGCATTCTTGAAGGCTAGCATACAGGCCAATGAACCAGTGAATTTTTCCGATCTCTAATCACTAGAGCCAAAATTTTTGGTGAAAAGAATTCTGCAACAGTTTGTTTCAATGCCTTACGTGCACATCTGCAGGTCTGCTCCTTGATTATTGGCAGAATATATAATTGCACAGGCGTGGCTCATTTGACTTGTGCCAACAGGAACAAGGTTACTGCGACACCACACGTCTGTAATTTGCAGGTAAAACCCCGAGACGCTGAGAATTTAAAACAGCCAACCAAATACCAAGAAGCATAGCTGCACATGTGCACATAAGTCATTGAATCAAATTGTTTCAGAATTCTTTTCACCAAAAATCTTGGGCTCTGCTAATCACAGATGATTTCTGAACAAACAAACTGACCGGCAAACTGTGCAGTATATCAAAATGAAAAGTATTTTCGTGTAGCTCTGTGCACACATGGTAATCTTCAGAACTGTCAAAAACTAATAAATATTACCTTATATATTACACGATTGGACAGTCAGCCAGGTGCGCTTTTGCACAAACCAAATGAGGCAGAGGCAATAACGGTTTTACTTGGAAATTGCTTTAAAATTAAATGCCAATGCAACTGTCAAAAAGGAATTATTTCATAAGAGAGACTGTAATGTGAAGGGTTTAAAAAGTTATTTGGAAGAACCTCGAAAAATGCCCACTTTATTGTGAAAGTCCCTTATACGCTTAGGACACCCAGCTGGTGTGCAAACGTCTCGCGTCGATTACCGCAACTTTAAGCTGTGGCCCTATCTTTTTATGGCATGATAACAAAGATAAAAGAAGTGAGTGTCAGACGACAATGTTGAAGATTCCGGAGAGAAAAATTTCTAGCTGTACCTTATTATAAAAGTACTGGTCTTGACCACTTATTGAATCATTTTCGTTTTAAGGGGACAGGCTACCTAGATAAATTATGCTTATCTTCTTAGGTATAGAAGCGCCGAAGCGTTAAGGGTAATCTAGGCACAAAAATTTAGCAGATCCCCCCTTCTGTGAACAAAGCATTAAACTGGCGTGCAGTGTTCCTATAGTCGGGTAACATCAGCGACAGCCTATTTACAGGCGGCATTCTGACAATATTGTGCGTAAACAAGTCTGGAAAGAAATGAGTGTATATGTTCACGTTGTCCTCAGCTACTCTTGTACATTGGCAGCTGCTCCAGTGAGTGGCCAGTAGTACAAGTGACAAGGTAGCGTGGGAGTCAAGAGAGTCATGCAGGGTTACTATTGGTTCAGAGAGAGTCCTCAAAAAATAAGGTCAATAAACAGTGACCCAATCGAGGAAGTATCTACTACGAACAGAAGTTTGAAATTTAAAATGTTTACAAATGAATTTACGAAATTTATGTGTCTCCAACAATCTCTTTGATTTGTAGGCCACGAGCTTCTATGTGATACAGTTAACGCTTGTAACCACATTACAGGAGATTATAGGCATTCTACCCTGGAACTAATAACTATTGGTTAGAAGCATTCTTCACGACAGGCCATGTCATTTTCAGTCAATGGGGGCGTCGAACAAACTTACATCCATTTGGAGTCAACTATTAAAATAATAATTAGAGCCCCGGAAATTTCGCGGATTCAACTGAGGAGAGGTTGGATTTCTAAGTCATGTATATGTTGGAAACTATTTCGATTGGGTCATTGTTTATTAAACGTGACCTTGCGGACTCCGAACCAATGGCGGACATGCGTAAAAACGCTCACGGACTCCTGCGCTACATCGTCAAATGTTCAAATCCTCACTCACTGGAG